>BCLG01000370.1:100308-123156 GCA_001602295.1 Zoysia matrella | reverse complement strand
CGCTGGATCGTCGTCTCCGCAAGCCTGCCTCCGCGTGATTTCTCTGCGCCGGTGAGAATCGATCTCTCTCTCTCTCTCTCCATGTTTTGCTGTGTCAGTGTGTGGGCAGAGCTTATAATTTTTGCACTGTTCTAGTTTTGGTCATCCAACCAGTGCAGTACCGTGCCAATGTTCTCCGAATTCCAGCACGGGTCTCCGATCTCCGATTTCGTCTCCGAATTTCAGATCCCGATGAGAACAATTTTTCCCCTCTCTTAATTCCTTTTTCTTTCCGATTAATTGCTAGATTAATTGCTAGTTTAATCTGTGATTAATTATTCTGCAATTAATTTAAATCCTTGTGGTCTCAATTGTCTACAATTTTTGGGAACTCTGTTTGATCTCCGATTAATCCCGGAATTGTTCCGTTGTATTGTCTCGTCGCAATTGTCGTGTAGGGTTGTTTCGGGAAATGTTTTGCGCGCGTTTAGTCTAGTAATTTCGATTTAGATTTAATTCCTGTTCTATTCTTTGTCGCGTAATTAGTGTCTAATCCCTGTTGTTCGTGCTGTGATTAGCTGCTGTCCCTGAGGAGGAGTCCTGCGAGCCAGCTCAGTTCGACGATCCAGATCCCGACTTCGATCCCGAGTTGCCAGGCAAGCCGCGTTCCTTGATCACTTTGTTCCCAGCATTTTAAACTGCAAGTTTTGTTTGCAATCTTAATTTGCATGCCAACAATTTTAAAATGTGCTAGCAGCATTCCTAAGCCGTGTTTGTTTACTGTTCCACAAATATTAACTCTAGGATTACTTTAGTACATTTATTTTACTTTTATGCTTAGCCATGCTTAGTCGTATTTATTTTAACTCACACCTATCACTATAAAATGAAATTTGTGTTAAATGCTTTTGAACTGTGCTTCAAATGTGTGAGTATTGCAAATAACTATACATAACTATTTAGTGGGAGCAGGAGAGAGTATGAGGAGCTGGGGGACTTTCGGGAAGTCCCTATGAGAGTACCTGTGGCGGGTACACTGGAGGCTTCGGCCTTGGCGGCGAGTTTGTTGGTTGTTGGAGTTGTGGTTGGAGAGATGGCCTGCCCCGGCAATTAAGGACTAAGTCCTTCGAGCCTTGTACGCTCAGTTGACAACCATGCACACCACATTACTCTGTATGGGCAGTTGGCTTGATCTTGAAGCTTACCGAAACTGGTTGTTTACCCGTGGGTTGGCGGTGTAGTGTTAGTGTGGTGTTGAGCTTTGACTCCCCACATGAGATCGAGATACCCCACCTAATCAGTGGTAGGCTCTTCATATCTCCAGGACCCGATTGCGTAGCCTTTTGGGATCCCTATCCTGGAGGACGGACGACGCCAGTTAAAGCTTGTGGACGGGTCTTGTGTGTTCGTCGGGGCTACGACGGTAGTTCTCGATGACGCATCTCATGGGTCCAGGTGCATAACCTCTGCAGAGTTTTAGTCGATGCGCATTGCCACGTCCTTTTGGAAGGACATCCCCCTGAGTTGTGCTCCTCATTGAGTAGTTTTGTTTCTCTTCCTCCTCTCCTTTTCCAAATGTTTTTGACTCCGGCCTTTGAGCTGTGGCTGAGTGTGGAGATTACATCGGCATTAAAATGAACCCTCGCCCGAGATAACGGAGATCTCTATGGGGCAAGATAATAAAATTTGACAAGTTTGAAAATAAAGCTTTCTTGCATACTTTAAATAAAATAGAATGTTTTAAACTTGTATTTAGCACTTGAGCCTTGCCTTTATCCTTGAAACCATTTACATGCATACATTGTTGTTAGGTAGTACTCGGTTTGCTGAGTATTCATACTCACGGCTTTCTAATTTGTTGTTTTCAGAGGATACTCTCAGTTTCGACTTCGACTACGTCTCTGACGGCCCGTGACGTCCACTCCTGCGCTCGAGCTAGCCTGTGTGGAGGAGGTTCGCTACCGCTGCCATGTTGATGCTTCCGCTGTTGCTTTTGTTGGATTCACGATAGAGATATATCTGCTCTGAGATATTTTCAGCCTGCGTGCCGATGGACCCCTTTGGAGGATTTTGTTCTAATAATTTCTCTGATCTACTATTTTCTAATTTATTTCCTATTTAATATTTCTGTTATGGTTCTTGATTGATCGCTTATGATATCGTAATTGCCAAACTCCTGGGATTGGCAATGTCACGAGAGATCGGGACTTATCGAAAGGTAAGTGAAAATCCGGTCGTTACAGAGGGCCTCATCTGAGCGAATAAATGGCCCATGACAAAGGCCGGCACATGGTCCTCCATGACTCCCCTGCGTTTGACCCCCGCCACCCCCCTGGTCCGGCTGTGGGGGTTAGGGCGCATCACTCGACCATGGAGGGTCGAGCACCATTGCAAGCGTCCCACCCCAAGGTCAAGAATTGCCTCCAGCCGACTAGACGGTTGGAACGATTGACAAATGGAGATATTCTCGACACTATCCGGTGCTACAAGCTATGCGTGCCAGGGTGTGGAGGAAAGCTTGATCTGTCCAGCACCCGATGAACATAGCCTAGAAGTCGTTTCCACTGTACTAGAGGCAACAAAGCTACTCGACGTGGCCGCAAGGGATAGGCCACCCCCTGACTCACAACTTTTCCACCCAGGTGTGGCGAGAAGGTAGGTAGTTCGAAGATGCTTCCGATCCCCCTTGTTAAGGGCTGATCAGTTTCGTACGCTTCAATCCTTGTAACTTCGGTCTAGTCTGTATATAAGGCTGCACCGGAGAGCTCTTACCATATCAGATCATCACGCATACATCTCACACAGCCGCCCTATGGTTTTTGCTCGTGCAAAACACTAGGGTTCTTGGTGGACAGAGGGACCATCATTGCTGGACGTAAGGTATTACACCTCCGGCGGTTGTTGGCGTTCGTTCATTATCACTTGGATGACATAAGTACATGCGTTGGTAAAATCATACAAAATTAGAAGGGATTCTTTAAACACACGGAATTATCATTATAGCATTTCATCCAGGAGTATTCTAAGGTATCGTATTTATCCCAACAGAAGGCACTAGCAATACTAAGGGGTAGAATTTACTCTCAAGACTAATTCGAGGCAATACTACTCATATTGAAATAACTAAGGCCTCCTTTGGAACTAAGGAATTTCCTAGGAATGTCACAGGAATTTCATAGGAATTAGTTCAATTTTACAGGAAAAAAATGCAAAAAAGGGGAAAATTTCTGCATTCCAAAGGATAGTGGAGACATACATCGGACTACTACTTTATTCTAATTATAATTTAGTAGCAGGCATATGGACAAGTCAAGTTACTTATTTACTTCTGAAATGTCTCATAAGTAAACACATTATCTAGATAAAACATGATTTAAAACTTAACTTCCGAGGCACTCAGGCACTACTAGGGTGATCCTTCTGACTTGGGTTAACAAGCCAATGTGCACCATCATTAATAGGCTCTACTTCATACCTGAACGTGAAGGGTTACAAAAGATAGACATGCTTGTCACCACTTGCTGCCTACCTCTACAAACTGTAGGGTACACCTGCATTCAATGAAAGTGAATAACCTGAACACCATATCCACATTATCCAACTATTAATTAACCCTTCTAAATAGCAAGCTAAGACTAAGGCATACTTAGAAGCGCATTGAAATGCCAAATGCCTAAATATGCATTGATTATAATAACAAGTAGACTCTACTTAGTATAATCATACTAAGGTTTTTGGGCAAATACATCAAACAAGAACAACTTGCCCATAAAAATAAATACAACTATACTAAGGGTGACATAATAAAAGGAAATTGTATCTTTATTCTTGGTCAAAGTCAACGTAAAAGGAAAAGATAAATGAGAAGAATACTCACTAACTCCTCCAAAATGACTTGAGAACTAGGGAGAGACTCCTAAGCCTAATGCCACTCTAACAATGAAGAACTAATGAAGTATGAGTGGAAAATCTTTCTGAAATGTGGTTTGTCTCAATGAGGAAGCGAAGGGTCCTAATTTTAGCCTAAAGGTTGGCGAGAAGAGTAGGTTCACACACAAAGACACCACGACAATCTTCAAAAAGTCCGGGAGATCCAACATGTGGAAGCCATCCGTAAAAGGTGGCAATGGCCGATCGGCCGACCCCAACCTATGGGGTCGGGGTCGGCCTGGCTGTTGGACATTCGGGCCCATCTTTGGCTAGGTCCCCCACTACGTGGTCTTCTATGGATTCCAGAGTCTTCTGCGGATTCCTCTGGAGATTCTTCAGAATATTGGTTCTATCTCTGCGGATTAACTCCTTGTCATATGGCACCGTCGGATTCGTCGCTTTGTTGACTTTCACTATGTTGGATCATTTCTTCACTTTATAAAGTTGATTTTCACCAGCATACACATTTTCTCAAAGTACAAGTGAAACTACATTATTTGAAATAAATACATGCAAAAAATGCTAAGTCTTTGTTTATTTTCTAAGGTTCATTGGCGGTATAAGTGGTACTTAAAGACCGTCAACAAACTCTCCTAAGACCTCTGCTTGTCCCGAGCAAATTAATATGACTTAAGCTCAGTGGATTAGGAGTTACTGCTATATCAATCTCTATGTGTACCATGTCTACAATATAGTTACTCTACCTCATATTGAATAAGGCTGGCAATGATACTCACCTTTTTCACCTTAGTCCTACAGGGCGTGTAGCTTCTCTTTGTCTTGGGCGGTTGAGAGACAGAATGGTTAAAGAGTGTAAACTTTTCTTGCTCCTTGTTTAGTTTTATTTTCCAGAGATTTTCAAAATTTTCAAAGTAAAAGCATGTTCCTCAAATGGTACTCTCAAATTCGCACAATGTGTTTAGTTTCTCAGCAAAGGCCTTGAATTGCCATTCCTTCCCTACTACAAAATAAGGCTTTTGTGGAGCTCAAGGTAGGGATCATGAGAGGCATACTTGCATCACTTATTTTGCTAAGTCAAAGACCAGACCTAAAGAGATAGCAAGTCATTTCACCAACTCTTGGAATATCGAGCAGTTGCATCGTTTCTATCCTAACTGCATGGGCTCCAAAATAAAAGTTTCAAAAAGCTTCAAAAGTGTTTTCTACTCCTTACTTAGCGACAGAGCACAGCTGCGAATGCTATACTCCACCACTCAGGGGCAACAACACCCTGGGTTCCTAGTGACTGGGTTCGATCAAGCGTAGACAAAAGCACAAAAGTTTGTGACGCCAAAATCCTCGAAGCTCAAGTCTAGAACCCACGCTACCTTGAACCTCGAACATTCCCCCAGATCGACGTGACTTAACATTGGATGATGAGGTGACCCAACCCCGTTGCCACATCATTTTTCAACTTGCTCGGGCTCCATGCCCAGTGCTTTGGGGTCCTGCCCCGTCCCGTTGCATCATCGAAGGCTAAGTCCAAACTCATCCTGGCCTAAACTCTAAATGTTCCCTCGGGTTGGTGTGACTTAGCCCAAGAATTCGAGACCCTCAAATGAATTGATAAACTACGCACCCTAGCAGTTATGTATTCCTCATGGCTAACTTTGATGATCGCGACAAGTTTACACTTAACGTCTGTATTGAGTCCAAACCTCAATCCTACGAGATATAATCAGCCCAATCGCTTACACATTCCCAACAGAGCAATCAACATACAAATGGCTGCAATTTATTATCATATCAGGACTGGGTACAAGCACTCTTTATAAAAATGATGCCCAAGGCGTCGCACGGCTAAGTGCCAACTTAACCCTACTCTGGGGGAACATTGTTGAGCCGAAGAGTGAGGAGAGCTGGTGCGCTAGCGGCTGCAGCTCCGATGACAACTCGTCCATCCGCTCATCCATTGTTTGTAACTTGAAGTGGGCGATAGTTGGTGATCCCGAGCAGCTGCAGCATCAAGTGATAGATCAAGGCCATGTTGACGTCATCCTAGGGAACACCCATGAAGAGCCGCCCTAGTGCAGACTAGATGCAGATCCTTAGGAGGCAGAACTCGCCGTGTAGCTCTGTATCGACACGACAAATCAGCACGATATGACACCCACAACAAACAACTAGGTAACGGGGGAGCGACACATTCTTGTGCATGTTGCCTCGGAGGCTGTAGCAGCTACCTTGCTAGCCTCCAGCTCCTGGTGCAGCTGGGTGACCGTCACATTGGCAACATAACAGGCTCTCGCGGCGGCGTCCTTGGTGTCGCACAAGTCAGTCGTCTTGGCTACGCACTGGCCCCGGCGGCTTGGAGGTTCTTCACCTCCGAGTCAAGTCCAATGGCCCAGAGCTAAAGATTTGCATGTAGCGAAAATGTCAATGAGCCTAACCTAAGGTAAACGAGGGGCCAGGCAGAACTTATGTAAACGAAGGGCGTCTTCAATCACAATGCTGTGACCCTCCTGGGCCTGCTTGGCCGAGTATCAAAATTGGTTAGCATCACTGGCGGTGTTGTCCCCGCCATGCCCCCATGTCATCCGCTACAACTAAAGACAGTCCCCACCAGTCCGAAAGTTCACAATTACGTGAGAAGATGCAAAGAAGATGGGTGAATCAAAAAACTCACCTGGCACTCCATGAGCTCGGAGTCCCAGAACAGCTCCTCGCACTCTGACAGCAGTTCCAACCCGCGAGAAAATATCTTGCCCGTGGCCAGGACATGCTGACAAACGACCTTGAACAACCTGTCGTAATATAGCCATGCCTCAGCTGGTCTGTCCCTCAACGGAGCGCCAGGGCTGGACCCTGATCCTTGGGGGCCAGGGGTTAAGGCACAATACCACGGTGAGCTGTCTTTGTGCACCCTCACGTGCGCCGTTAGAGGCATCCTCAGGTGTTGAACCTGCAGCCATAATAACCTCCATCACAAAGGTCATCGATGTAGCCCTCTCAGCGCCCGTCTCCCCTGAGCCTTCGACATCGACGACTAGAGAAGGCCACAACTCTTCTTCCGTCATCAGTGCCGACAGCACTGGGTCCACCGCCATTGCAGTCAAGGTAGCGAAATCCAGCTTTAGGGTGGCCGACATCTTGATCCGCGGGATTCTCATAGGTAGGGGGCGGTGGAGGAGGAAACAACACTATTTGGGGGCGTGGCCTCCATTAGGGCAGAATCTTCCCCCAAGCCGCGGAAGTCTATCCTTGCATGGGGGCGATTGACGTGGATTTCGTCTTACCAATCAACGATAGAGGCCTATCACTGTGAAGGCCAAGATCAACATCTATGCAAGAACAAAGCCTAGGAATTACAAAAATAAGAGAGAAGACATACGCCATTGACCGACAAAGCCTGAATACTCGATCGCTACCAAGGTTTACAAAAACCATTCAAAACTGGCCGATCGATGAAATCGGTCCGGTCCGGTTTCACAAAAGAACCAGTTTTCGTTTTAGAATTTTTAAAAAAATTGAAAATTTAAAAAATCCAAAAATTTTCAAAGAATCTGTGGCGCAAAGGTTCTATCCTATCCCGGACTGCAAAAAATCCAAAAATTTTGGCACGTCCTGGCTGGGCATGGTGATAGCCAGCTATTTTCAAATCAATGATCTGCAGCAACTCCATCGGACGGCAAACACAATTATCTGAGCAATTAAATGCTCCAGCATTGTTGACACTGACTGAAATTTCAACAAATGAAATGTGAGAAATAAGTGAAGAATTACAATATTACTGATATATTACGAGTGAATACTGGAAAGCATCAGAGAATAAATTATCTTAAACACACATACTTTCAGATTCATCAAAGAGATGATACTGAGAACCAAACCAATGACTGCTTCCTTCGGAGACATAATCTTTAAATGGACAGAAAAGACTAAGGGGTGTAGGCCCTCGGCGACGAAGATACTGTCTTGCATATATTGTATCAGTCTGCTCAAAATGGTCACTGCTTAACCTCGGAAATTCATTTACTGTAAAAGGCCGGCAGGTCCCTGCATTCAAAATCATAGATAAAAATCAAAATAATTGAAAATTTTTCTATCTCTGAAATTAATATCAGCTCATACTCACAAACGTAACCCAAAATTAGATGTTTAAGTGATGGCAAAATAAAAACAGAAACCAATTGAAATCAGTATTCATCAGTGTGGGGGAAAGATTACACATCCTATTTTTTCCCCTGCCAACATTACAATTGTACAGGCGGCATGTTTATGGTTGATAAAACTAAGATAAGGAACTAATTCCAGCAAGAACATTTTACCATTCCAGAAAATTTTGTTCGGTGTTGTTCGTAGCAGTGCTGCACAATCAAGGAAGACCCACTAAAAATGGGCATTAACAAAATGATTAACTAAAACTGATTAGAATTTCTTTTGGTCTGTATTTTGGTATGGATCATGGCAGCCTAAGGCAAGCAAGAAGAAATCCACGCAAGTGAAACAGAAAAATAAAATTTTCAACTGAACGGAAATAAATTTCCTTCCAGTCAGTTGTATCCTGAGGGCACGATCGTGATCGGACAGTTTCATTCTTTATAGTACCTCCAGCAGCAGGAAGGTTGGAGAGTCGTTCGCTCCCCACCCCACGCCCCCCATCGCTGGCCGTCACTAATGCCAGGTCCGTAGCTTCTTCCCCCGTGGTGCTAATCCATACTCCTCGAGTCCCATAATTTTTAGACGTTTTAAAAAACATTTAGTCAAATCTTAAAAACATAAATTATAAATAACTTTAAATTGGTTAGGTTTAAAAATGTGAAAACTATATGAATAAATTTGTCTCAAAACACTTTTTTTATAAAAATATACATATAATATTTTTAAATAAAAACTTATAAAAAATAGAAGTTAAATTTGTATTTTTAAGATCGTGCCGTTTTCCCAAAACATCAAAATTACGAATGGAACTCCCCCACCGATGGGTCTCCCGCCGACTTGCTTGCCGTCCACTGTCTCGCCCGCCACCGCACCCCCCTACCCAACAACCAAAAAAAAAAAAAAGCAGGGAAGCGTTAACCACAGGGCCGCCATTGTTGCTGCTTGCTCGATTCCAGTCGATTGACAGGAATGAGATCCCAAAAAATAAAGTTTATTTAGAGGGAGTAGGAAATTGGAATCTGTACCGTGATTCTCATCCACATCTTCTTCCTCGTCGTCCATCTCCTCCTGGCTATCCCAGTCGCTGACATCCCACTCGTCGTCGATGGTGGCAGAGATGAACGAGTCATCCTCGTCGCTGAATGGAAGTTCCAGGGAAGTGGGCCTCTTCTTTGAGTTCTTTCCGCGGACGGGGATAGCTGGCTGGATTGTGGAAATTTAAGGAGCAGCGGCGGTGGAAGCGGTCACGGCCACCGACTCCGCTAATCAGGTCAGGAGCTCCTCTGTTTTTCAGAGGTACGCCATCGCTCAAAATAATTTGTATTATTTAAAAAATTATTTAAATATAATTATGAATCCTATTTTAAATAACATAAATAATAAATCAAATTCTAATAAACTTATTAGTAGTATTTCGAAAAAAATATATTTTTACCAACCCAAACAAAGTGATTCGTAAGTTTACCACTGAAAAAACAGGTTTTGTAAAAATGTCAGCCAACATGTGACTATTATTTTCTTTGTCATTTTATCTCTTTTACGCCTCGGTGGTAAAAATACAAAAATCAAATGTCTATCTGGTGTTTTTGCAAAACCATCGTTTCAATAGCAAATTTTCAAAACACATTATTCCGCTTGTAAACTCCAAAAGTCTCTTTGAAATTACTCCATTTCAAATGTAGGAAGGTATACGAATTACTATCTTCATTTCAAAATATAAACATTTTTAGATTTGAATAAGGTTAAATTTTTTTACTAAAAATAATATTTAAAAAATTTACATAACTTTTAATTAAAAAATATACTTTTTTATGAAAGCTTGTTTATGATGACTTCAAAAAATATAATTTCTACATGATAAAATATTATTAATTTTAAATTATTAATGGTTAAAATAATAAAAGTTTAACTTAACCTAAAAAATATTTATATTTTAAAACAGAGGGAGTATATTATTTTGAAACGGAGGAAGTATATTGTAATCAGTTCAATTTCAAATTCCTCCATTTTTAAAAAGGGGCCTTATGAGACCCAAGTCAAAGAAAAAAAAAACTAATTATGGGACTACGAGTCTACGACAAATGTCACAATAAACTCTGCACTCGCAAATCACAGCTTCAAGATTTCTCCAACCCACCGCTCTGCAAATGTACACGGATGTTCTCCAAGAATCAACCAGAGACAAAAAAATCCTGTTCAGCTAGCCCTGCGCCGCCGTGACCCTGACGTTGAGCCGCCGGAGCCAGACCGAGTGCAGGATCATGTGAAACGCGTCGTACCGCCTTGGCGGGCCACCGTGCACCATGAAGTGGCGGCGCACCACCCGCACCCGCCGCTGCAGCTGGATGTACCGGCGCGGCGAAACGGCGGACAGGATCTCCTTGAGCCGCGGGACGTCGGCGACGCGGACGCGCACGGAGAACGCGTCCCAGTTGAGCACGTCGGCGAACGGCAGCGCGTACTCGCCGTCGTCGACGACGACGGGCACGCACTCGAGGTAGATGGCCTCCGCCAGCCGCGGGCTCGCCACCTCGTACCCGCCGGGGCACAGGCAGAACCGGCTGCGCCGCATCACGTCCGTGTACGACACGCCGCGGGGCAGGTACTCGCTCACCTGCACGTCCGGGTCCTTGCCCTTCCAGTGGTTTAGCAGCACGGGGCGCACGGGCCCGTGGTTGCCGCCCGCGAAGAAGGCGAGGATCGGGCGGCGCGACACCGAGGGGCCGCCCACCTGCCGGTCCACGGCGTCGCTGCGAAGGTTGATCTCCGGCAGCGAGACGTCCTTGGAGGGGTTGAAGCCCTCCGACTTGTTGGCATTGCAGAGCACGCGGATGGAGTTGGAGAAGAGGTGCCCGTTCGCCGATGACACGTATGGCCCCTAATAACACAAATATATAGTTCACTCATGTCAACAAAGCTTCTTAAAGCATGGCAAAAATCATATCGTGGACAACTAAATCAACAACTTCACAAGCTTTCAACAAATTTCGAAATTATTCAGTTGGTGGGTGCTTACCCAGTCATGGCAGGACAGCATGAAGTGATCCGCGCCGAGGCTTCGGTTCCAGAATGGGTACTTGTTCGACACCACTCCGATGTAGTCCGAGATTGTGCTCCGGATCGGGTTCATGTCACGCGAATCCGGCTCGTATATCATCTTGACCATCTTGACTACGCTGAACGGCAGGAAGAAGACGTGGGCGAGATCCGGGTTCCCGGTCCGCATCTGGCTATCCATCTCCATGCTGTATATGAACCTCCCTTCAGTCGAGTATATGCTGCGACACGGCCCGTCGTGGAACACCGGTGGCTCGCCTTCCTCGTAGACGTACACCCTGAACAGCTTCTCCATTTCCAGGTAGCTCCTGCGTCGAACAGCAGAAGAAGCTCGATCAGAAATTCAGAATCAGTGGTGTACTTCGACAAGAATTTTGCAGCTGTCTATATCTACCTGTGAAATGCGTAAGCGTTTCTGTATATCGGTCCAACTGGCACGTAATCTTTGTCGGCCAGAGGCGGCCGATTGTCCTTGTTCTGGATAGCTTCCATTATCGCCGACCGAGCTTTCGCGAGTCCGAGCTCGAGTCGCTCCAACTTTACATCCCTCTTCCTCCACACTTGTTGTGTGACTTGAATTGCGTCGGATGTGCTTTTCTGTCACACAAATTTGATATTAGGATTAATTTGGTAGATGGCATTACAATTTTTTAAAATTTAAAATATGTCATTCTGTCTCACGTGTCATTCAAAGTCTCACTTGTACATGACACGGCAGTGACATATTTCAAAACTTAAAAAATTGTAATGACGTGTATCTAACTAGCCCGTAGTCATAACGCATCATACAAGTTCTAGATTTTCTTTGCAAGCTGTGAGCTACACATAAACAGGATGCCCTTCTTCCATTAGCCCTAGAAGTTTTCACAAGCTAAATGCACTTCCTCAGTTCATGAAGGCAAATTCAGATGCACCGAATACTCGGAGCCAGTCGGCAGAAGCTGCCTGTCCTAATCCCTGAACAATTTCAAGCGCACAAGCAGTAACCAAGTACACAAAAATGGGTCCAGTCGTTTTCATTAACCGATTAATCGCGCCCCCTTGCTATCCTTGTCCACCCACGTCAATTTGTTGAAAGCGACGAATATGTTCTCCCTTGTTTCGTAAACTTCTTGTCACCATCAACAAGCCACGATCATCTCGTCTTCTCCCACAAACAACAACAAATGTTTCTAGGCAGTGGCGGAGCCAATACAACTGACAAGGGGGTTCATCTCCCTTCTTCCTCTGGTCCCCTCTATACCTTTAAAATTTCAATAATTCACTCGTAGATGACACATGAAAAATACGTATAACTAATGATAAATACGTAGGGGCATTTCTTTAATGAGCAGATTATTTGAACATTCTTAAAGTACAATTTTCTTTTTTTTCATTGGGAAAATCTCCACCGTTGAATCGAGATAAGACTGGTGCATGTCCACTAGGGTAACATCATAGGATTCGTGTCAGGAAATCTCTCTGGACTGGGCAAGTACAGAAAAGGTAATTAGAAGTAGCTGGGGATGATGTTCTGCTTCTGCCCCAAAAGGTGGAATGATGAGATTGCTAGACATGTCAAAAATCTACATGAAAAAAATTCAAAAGGTGGAAAAACTTGATACTCCCTCTGTCTCAATAGAAGTTTAGTTTTGGTTTTTGTTGACTACGATTTTGACCAATGATTTTTGATATATTTAATTATTTTTAATGGTATAAATTATATATATTATAAAAGTATTTCTTTTGATGAATTTAAAAGTACAAATATATTAGATTTTTTAATTTGATCAAATCTATAAAAATCATTGGTAAAAGCGTCAATCAACAAAAGCTAAAAATAAGCATCTACTGGGATAGAGGTAAACTTCATTATTATTATTATTATTATTATTATTATTATTATTATTATTATTATTATTATTAACTAAACAAAATAATTCGTCAATCACCTTGTGAAGCCAGATAGATGTGATACTACAATCGAAGAGACGATATCTCCAATAAACTAATCAGAAACCAACAAAAAAAAAAAAGGGAAACCGCAGAAGAACAGAAAACACTGTTACCTTCGCTGGTTCCGGAGCTGGCACGGGTTCGGGAACCGGTGCCTGTCCGACCGCCGCCGGCATGGTCTGTGTGACGGAGATCTCTGGTGCGCCATGGCCCCCGGAGCTCGAGTTGACCCAGGGCAGGAACGACAGCAAGCCCTCACCACCATCGCCACGCTTCACCTCCTCACGCACCTCCTTGCCGGTGTTGTTCCTGCGGCCGCCGGCGGAGTACGAGGTCGAGGTGGCCAGGAGGAACTCGCCGGAGACGCCTCCGCGGCGCTGCAAGGGTGGTGACGATGACGGCCCAGGGTAGGAGGAAGAAGAAGACAACGACAGGAACCAGCTGGGAGCTTGGGTCCCGCGGTCAAACGCGGCCACGCCCAAGAACGTCACGACCGCAAGGCACGCCGCAGCGGCGTACGCATGTGCGGCGGCCCTGCCGCCACAGCCGTGCCCGCCCAAGCACGGCGTTGCCCCCGCCGCAGAGAAGCTGTTTTCTCTCATGCTAGCCGAGGTGTCAAGCCACCACACATGCCTCCACCGCAAGGAAGCTAGCTAGCAAGCTCAGAGTCAGAGTTCGATCCCTGCCTTGCGAGGAGTGGTTGCACGCGGCGGCAAGCTTAGGACATGTCCGTTCGAAGACGGCGGCTAGGTTCTTGTGGAGGCGGGCGCCGCAAATCCGCGATGCTTGCCACGGCGACGAAGAAAAGCATGTGTGCGGTGGCTGTGGGTCTGATGGTGACCGCGGAGGAAAAGGTTGGGACTTGGAAGTTGGAAGAAGAGGAAGTGCTAGAAGGGAGATGGGGGCCACTGGATACGCTGAACTCTGTTTTCTTTAAGGATATATCATTAGTTCTGTAAGCGAGATGGATGTTACTTATGCACTTAGGTCCATTGAGTTATTGAAATTTGCATGGTAATCCAGTGAAGCGTCAAATTAAGAGAAAGCTTAATTTCCACCGTGGCCGAGGAGGTTGAGGTTCACATGGTATATTTCGTAAATTGGTGTCACATCGTATCGGGTACTAGTAGCGAGCTAAGAGTGCCCATTAAGTATTTGGAGATTTTTTTTTGGTGCAAAAAATGTGTTTAAAACGGTCTCCCCTTAAGCACCAAGTTTAAGCATATTTCTTCCTTGTATAAGCGTCAGTGTTGCTACAAAGAAGTCCTTTTTCTTAAACATCAGTACAAGCATTTCCATTGTTATGTCGTACTAGTTATAAACTAAACCAGCACCGTAAAAACCTCAGAGTCACCCTCTTGCACGTCCGGGTCACCATGATTCGAGGACCTGGGCACGGCACGTTCGATACCGTCGAGAGATGCACGAACAACATTACGACACGTGCGCTTCAGCTTCTCCGCCGTTGAAGCAACCGGTGCAATTTAAATACAACCCACGAGACCGGTGAGACACTGCACTAGTACTACACAACAAACTCGAGGGGCGATCTGCAAAACCGCGCGCCCCTCGCCTGGCAACGGACGCCGAGGCGGGATCTTGGACACGTTCACGCTCCCTTGTCTGCCGGCTGCGGCTGCATGGCGCTGCCCATGCACGCGTCGTGCTGCCAGCCGGGCCGGCCGGCCGCCATGCAAGCCCATGCAGATATACTCTAGCTCCTCTCCTGCGGGGAGAATCAAAGCCGCAGGGGTGGCGGACACGTGGGATAGCGCCACGCGAGGCGGCGACACCTGGGCGCCCAGGCCTCGTCTTCAACGCGTGCCCGGCTCCGCGAACGCGAGTTCAATGCGTGTATGCGCGCGGAGTGGAGGACCCGTCGGATGCGGTGGTGGCGAGAAGAACACGCGGCCGCGCGGGGAGCCTGCCATGCGGTGATGCAGGCGTGTCGCCGTGGCCGAAGCGGGGAGCCGGGGAGGGTGACGGCGACGCGGTCGCTTGCTCGTCCGCGTCGGTGGGTGACGCGCCCGGAGCCGCAGCCACGACCACCGTATGCCTGGTGCTTTTTTTTTTGTCGGGGTCACTACGTAGTGAGATAACTACGGAGTACTTCCTTTATTTTTAAATTATTTTTATCATTAAATTTTAAATATTAATTTTAGTTATTTATTTTATTTAAAAATTATAAGTTAAAATTCAAGTAATTTTAACGACAAAGTAAATTATAACAAACTACTATCTCTGTTTTTAAATTTTACTCTTTAAAAAACATAGTTTTTTTTTACATATACACAGTAAAATATTCTCAACAAAAATAAAATAAGTTAGACTACGCGCACATAAAAAATACACATAGAGTTATCTTTTTTTACAAATCTGACGAATAAAATCTCATCACAGACACTCCTTATAAATCTAATAAATAAGCTCTTCCAGATCTGTCAGATCTTACACCTATATGTACCATTATTAGTTATCAAAACATAACTATCCGAAAAAAAATATGAAATGCAAAGAAAGTTATTGAAAAACAAAATACAACAATCTGAAATAAATATATTTATTTCAAATCTAAATAAAGTTGTTAAAACAAATTTGTCATTAAGCAGCACAGCTTCTGTGGGCGTCACGTGCGGGTGGGCTGTTGAGTTTTGATTTGCCTCCGGGTTCTGGTTCGCTTGAACGTTCATCAAAACTTCTATTTTTCTTTTAAAATTATGTTTTTTTTGTTGAGACGTCCTAAACAAGTTTTAATCTATATCTATATATCTATATATATTTCTTAAAAAGCACAATTTTTTTATATACACACAACTAAACATTATCAATAGAGATGAGTCAGACTATGTGCACATGAAAAATGCATATAAAGTTGTCTTTTTTTTACAAATTTAATAGATGAAATATCTTCACAATACTTCTACAAATCTAAAGAATGAGCTGAAAGTTGTCTAGAGAAGGGTGAATAGGTAACCTAAAATAATTTTTGAAAAATCAAACTCGATGAACTGTCAGACCATCGGAGTCTTCGATAATGTGTCGGATACTCCGGTCACCAGAATATCCGGTAATTTGCCGGAACCTCCGGTAAACCTGGAACTTGGACGAAATTTGAATCTAAGTAAGTTTTAGCAAGATCTATCAAATTTCACTTGAATCAAAAGATTATAATATGATATGAGAACTAGATCTAAGCAATTAGACAAGTTAGAAACTAGAGAGCATGTAGATAAGAGCAAATCTATGAAAATAAGACACAAGAACAATATAAACTTGCAAGTAAGTAAAGAACACGAAGAGACACAAGATTTTACTCTGAAGTTCGAGTTCGCAAAGGAACTCTACGTCTCTGTTGAGACGTCCACAAAGAATCGAATCTCGCTCGATCCTTTCTCTCACTCAACCAACCACAAAGGTGAGATTGAGTTTGAGGTTGAGTTCTTACTATCAAGTTCTTTTCGGAAAGAGAGAGCAAACTTCTCGGGGCATCACCACACGATTTGAGAGCTCCCGGGCACGCCTAGCCGTCTAGGAGCAAAAGCTCCAAGAGAAATAAACTCAAGTCGAAACTCGACGATGCCTCAAATGCTCAATTGGTGTGGAATCACTTCTCTCTCAAATCCTAGCTCAAATCTTACAAGCTTAAGCCTTAAAAGGGAGTGGGAGAGTGTTTTTGAAGCTCAAGAGAGTGCTTTTCGAGTGTGAGTCGCACATCTTTTGAAGTGGGGCTGAGGGGGCATAAATACTCCGGCTTCAAAAAGTAGCCGTTGGAACCACTTTCTGACTGACCGAAGACTCCGGCAAAATACCGAAACCTCGACAACACGCTGGAACCTCCGGTAAGACCTCTCGGGTTGGCAATGGGTTAAGCCACCGGAGTCTCCGGTAATATACCGGACACTCCAGTAAGCCCCTTCGGGTAAAGGCTTGCCAGGACACCGGAGTCTCCGGCAACTTGCCGGATACTCCGGTAGGCCTTCTCGGGTTCGACCTGCTAAACTTGAGTTTTTTTGGCACTTTTTGGCACTTTGAGACCACAACTTAAGTCTCCCTTGATAGTACGGCGTATCTAGACTCAAAAAATGATTAAAGATAATTTTTTTCCATAAGAAAAGGCTCCGTAACTTTATCCATGAAAATTTGAGAGTCTTCTTTTTTCTTTCAATATTCTTTTCTTCTTTTTGAAACGTTCGCGCTGTTAACACACTTAACAAATGTCATTTGCTCTTTGAATAGTTTGTCATCATCCACCAAAACCCACTAGAGGGCCTAAATGCACTTACACGAGCTCTTTCAGATCTCTCAAGTTTTGGGCCCACACAAAACCATAGATAGTTAACCAAATACAAATATCTAAAAAAAAATATGAGATCCAAAGAAAGTTATTGAAAAATAAAATAGAACTACTCGGAATAAATATATGAGATTCAAAAAAAGTTTTTAGAAAAACAAAACAAATTCAATTCGGATCGTCCAGTGAAAACAAAATAAAAAAGTATATTTGAATAATTAGTTTGTATTTAACTTTTTATGGTGAAGAATGAGAAACTCAAAATTTTAATATTAATATTTTATTTTCTTAGGCCCTATTTGGAACAGAAGAAAAATTCCTATTTCAGTATTTTTCTTGTGAAATTGAATTGATTTCTGTGAAATTTCTGCGTTTCAAACAGAATTTTAAATTAATATTTTTGTTTAGACCGTAGCGTTAGCACGGGTATCGAGACTAGTTATTTAAGTTGTTGACTTCTGACATCAACTTTAATTATTCATCTTATTAAAAAATATATTACAATTTGTAAAATTATTAGTCAAATTTTAAATTCCACTAATGATAAAGCAAATAATAATAAAAATATTTATAATGAATAATTTTTTGAATAAAATGAATAGTCAAAATTAATGTAAAAAATTACTGGCATTAATAACTTAAAAACAAAAAAAGTATATGATATTTATAAAAAAAATTATAAATAATATGAATAATCAAAATTAATGTTAAAAATTAACGATGACAATAATTTAAAAACAAAGAGAGTAGGTATCTTCGCCTATTCAAATCTATTTTAAATTTTACAGATAACTATATTTAGAAGACAATGGTTTCTCCACACATGTACACCCCGGAGATTACAACGCACAGCTGACGCGTGCAACTTACGTTAACACGTCATTTCATTTCCTCCCGACGCACGCAATTCTCCCAATTTTTTTATGGATTAATTTGGTGAATGTTATTAAATTTTTTAAAATTTAAAATATGGCATTATGTCTTACATGTCATCCACTTGCAGAGCTCTATTTGTAAGTGACACAGTGATATTATATTTTTTAAACTTAAAAAATTATAATAGTATATATCTATCTAACCCTTTTTTATACCCTCACGCAAGAACTAATCTATAATATCTATATTTGTATAAACTATTAACTATCAAAGCTGAATTCTTATTGAATCGTATCATTTTTTTTTTTGCACCGTTCGATTATAAAGCTCTAATTAATCTTGACCGTTTATTCTACACTCTTTATTTAACTTATTTTGTTTTTTCCCTTTCATCTTTCACCGATTGCTATCTTTTTTTTAATTCTCGCTTTCTATCCACTTGTGCTCAGTCTGACCCTCCTCTTTCTCGATCCTCTCACATCTTTTCTATTTGATCCGTGGCGACATCATCTCAATATTTTATTTAAATTTCATTAATAAATGTACCTAACAAAACTTTGAAATTTTAAACAAATTTGATTAATCATCATATCTGTGAGCTCAAATAAATTTTATTAAATAGTTCTCATATATTTTAATTTTTTTTATCTATTATGATCATTTCAGTCGCGATTTTACAAGCGAATCCGTACGGGTCTATAGTTGTTCGTTCACTTCTGACAGCACGGGCCGACGATCCGGCACGCCTTCTTGCTGCTCTGGCCTTTCCCGCCGGCCCACCCGCGCAGCTTCCGGAGCAGCCTGGGCCGTCCGCCGCCCGCCGCCGCGAACCCGCCCAGGCACGACGGCGGCTCGCCCTCCACGCTGCGGCGCGGTGGCGGGCCTGACGACGCCGAGGACGAGGATGATGAAGAGGCGGCCTTGCAGAGCAGCACCTCCTTGCTGGGCGCCACCTCCGCGACCACTGTCTCCCCCTTCTTCAGCTCCTGTTCCTCCTCCTGCGGAGGGTCAGGGTCCGCGCCGTCGATGGCCACCGTGCCGAACCCGCCGGCGTCGTCTTCGGCGGCGGCGGCGTCGCTGAGCAGGAGTTCGTGTTGCAGCCACGCGGTGATCCAGCCGAGGTAGATCATCTCCTCCATGTCGGAGGCCCACCGGTCCCGGAGCGCCTCCAGCCCGTCCACCAGGTCACGGCCGCTCGACAGCTTCCGCAGGCTTCTCTCCACGGCCACCTCCACGATCTGCGAATGCACGCAAAGAATTATAAGCAACTTGATCAAATCAATCAGTTGCTTTCTTCAACCGACAAAAAATCAATCAATTTTTGGAGATCAAACTGATGCGAATGGCACGAAAAGATTTGTTTGTTAATCGGGCACCTCATTGTTCGCTCCCTTTTGCTCCTGCAGCTGCAACGTCAGCTGCTTCATCTCCTCCAGGCACAGCTCAAATTCCTCGCACCTTCTCGCTACCAGGGCGTGTTTGGCATCAAGCGCCAGGATCCTCTCCCCGACGACATCCGAGTCCTGCTTCCTCCTCTTCGCCATCTTCTTCAGCTTGCTTTTCAGCCCGTCGAGCCTGCCTTGCACAGCCGCAAACTCTTCCGCACGGGTGCGGATCTCCACGGAAGCCGCTTCCAGCTGCTGGTTCCGGGACTCCAGCAGCTCCAGCTTCATGCCCAGGCACATGATCTGCATCTTCTGGTACGCCGATTCCTGCTCCTTCATGTCGCAGTAGTCGTGGAACTGGGTCTCGATGCCGCAAGCTCTCTCCTCGAGGCCAGACACCAAGCGCTTCAGAGTTGCCAGCCCATCAGCCATCGCCACATCATTATCCTGTACCTTGCTCACAACATCATTATCCTGCACCTTGCTGACACCAACTTCTGCTTCATCCCCGCTGGCTGCTGTCTCCATGAGTTCTTGAGCATTTGAAGTCTGCCTTGAAAATTCGCTGATCAGGAATCTACCTGCAGTGCTGTAGGCATTCTCTGATTGAGCCAACTTTCTTGATGCCCGACGAGTAGACTCCATTTCTTGTTCCTCCTCTTCTTGACAGGTTGAACCGTATGATGGATGATCAAATTGAACTGAACAATCAGATGTGTCTGTGTAACTGAACCTATTTTCTCCCCTCTTTGTTATGAGGTCAGAGATAAAAGAACCAGCCAGGGGAAAAGCCAGAGGAAGGGCAATCCTTAGAAGCAGATTCTTGATGTCCTCTGCCATCTTACTTTCCGTTTAGAAAATTTCATTCATTCATATGGTCCCAATGAAACATCCCATTAAGTATATATGTTCTCGTATACCGAGGTTGTTACTTAGCTTGCTTTGCCTTCAGGGCTAAACGATGCTATGTTTTCTTCAGGTGTTTAACCATTAACAGTTTGTGTGGTAAAGCTTTGGTCAAGAACAGGAGAAGGGTATAGGTTGGATGCTTCTAAACATACCATTGATCTTGCTTCACACTAGTACCTCTGAGTAAAGAGACAGCTGGAGTTTGAAAGAAGTAGGATGCAGGAAAACATCTTTATCTTTCAGAGCAAGATTAGTATTGTTCCAGATCAAGAGAAGAATAAACTTTGCATGCAGAGGATGCAAAGGCTTCCCTGTTTACTAAAACATCGTCTATGATCATCTGCTCTGTGCAGCATGGAACCTTCCATAACATTTCAAAAGAATTATCTATAACAGTAGGTTGATAACAAAAGATTCAATATAGTACTACTATCTTTCCTTAAAGGGAAACGTACATGTGCTGAAAAGTATACTACCAATCATCCACAGAGAGAAAAGGTTGGTCAGATGGATAAAATATACCCATTTGCTTCTGTCTGCTAGATGAAAGTCCTCTTGCATTTTTCCATTTTTTCTGAAAATTTATTGTTGCATTAATGTTTTTGTTTTGGACTAACGCATATGCATTCATATTTTCGGTGAATTATATGTTTTGAAGAGAAAAATGTATTTAGTGGCATCAATCATGAAAGTCTTATGGATTGAGTTGTAATTACACATTGAGTTGTAAAGATTGAAAGATCAACATATTTAATGGTAAGACGGAAATCTTTTGCTCGTGGCCTCCAAAATCCTGAATTTCCATCCTAATGTCAGGCTACCTTTGGATTGCTGGAAGATATCAGACAATCTTCACAGGTTTTTGATTTCGTTTGAACCACTAAAACCGTTCGAGACCGGTTTGACGAAAACCGTGAAAACCGATCAAAAACCAGTCCAAATGAAAAATCAAAATTTGAATGAAGTGCTACAGTGAACAGAGTGGTTTTTCTGGTTTATCGACCGGTTATTTCTTTGGTTTTATTAGTTTTTAGTTTCAAAGTTTGAAACCCACCGGTTTACCTTTCGATTTTACCGGTTTATCGATTGATTTTACCGGTTTTTGGTATTCTGAAATTTTACAAATTTTTAAAACAAAAACCGGTCATTCGGTGAAACTGGACCGGACCAGTTTCACCGAAAACTGTGAAAACAGACCGGTTTTTGTAAACCCTGAATCTTCACTATGCGCCAGTTGCAGGCTTTGTGCAGACAAGTCCAAATATCGGTCCCCATGAAGCAATGTATATGATCACCACACTTACCCGGTGGACTCTGTTTGATTGACAGTAGCTCAAATCCAACTATGGCAAAGAAAGAACATTTAATTATGAATAGGAAAACCTAGGGAAGAGTTGACAAATAATAGGAAACATTCAATTTAAATGATGTGGAAGTGAAGGGCAGTTTACCTCAACAGTTGCATTAGTTGGAATTTCTTGGATGCCCTTCTTTCCATATGCCAATTAAGGAGGAACGATGAGCAATCTCTGAAACATTTTAGAGTACAATCAGTGACGTTGTTATTTTACCTAGAATTGAATTATGGAGAAATTAGTTAAGTTCATCCTGGTTCATGGAGCTAGCATTTCGAAACATATTACGCATAAGCAGAGCCAAATCATTTTATTTTTGCATTTACTGACCTGGCCTCCAACTTTCATGCCCTCACCAAGATCCTGGCCTTTTTAAAACATTGCCTCTCAGAAAATCCAAAATCAAACCCATGTAGCTGTGCACATAAAAAGACTTCTGAAAGCCAGTAAATATAAAATAAGTGAAACTCAGATTATGAGTTACAGTATGATAAGTTTATAAATAAAGGCCCCCCTTTGGCTTTGGTAGAAATTCTCGTCTCTCTATGAGAAGTGATTTTCTAACGAGATGTGATTTTTTTGAGTCTCTAGTATAAACTCTTAGTGAGTGAGAGAGAGAGGGGTTGTGGTAGGGAATTTCGGCTAACACCTTTACTAGGTGAGGTTATCCCCAAAACACCATTAGTAAGGATACATCCAGACAATACCCCTACTAAGATGGTTTCTAATTAATCACCCACCTACCATTATCCCTCTTTCCCCTCCTTTTTTTTATTTTTCTCCTTATTCCAATTATAAAGATTCACTTTACTCCCTCAGTAATTCATTTTATCTCCAACACCCTATTTCAAATTTTTGTCGCACTTCTAACAAATTGTCATAACAGCTCAATTATTGTTAAAATGATATCATTTTTTAGACTGAAATGGTTGACATAAAATAATCATGAAATAAAATTTATATCCCTAGTATTTATTTAATTTTAAAATATGAAAAATAATGTGTATACTATTATGTAAAAAATCTTGTT
>BCLG01000370.1:67620-99817 GCA_001602295.1 Zoysia matrella | reverse complement strand
TAAAGTATTTTTTATAATTTTATAATAATAATAAGTTAAATATGTAATATAATGAAATTTTAAAAATTATATTTAAAATAAATATGTAGTAAATATTATGTAATAAAATAATATATATTTTAGAACAAATAATATGTGCAATTAGTTTTATTAATTTATTTGTACTTAAAATCTAATTGCACCAATAACATATATGATATATGAAAAAATTGTATAAATAATTAAAAAATAAAATTCTTTTATATTAAACATGTATCCTAAAATAGTGAACTGCGGTACAATAGATTTATTATTAAATTATAAAAAAATTTAAGTAATTTATAAAGTTACTAGATATTGAGAAGAAAATATCAGTATTAAAAATTAAAATAAATTTATTGTCATAAAGATTTTTATAATTTTTAAACATCCTCGTCTTCTTTCTACAGAATAGTTAAATACACTACCAGAAACTGGAAATTTCATGACAGTTACATATTTTCTTGAGAGTCAAAGAAAGACCCTCACAAAATCACTAACTTTTGTGAAGGTTATCCGAAACCCTCATGAAAAAACAATTTCATGCGAGCCGAGATGATACCGCCACAGAAATACAATTTTCGTGAGTGGATGGCACCGCAACGAAAGTTTTTTCTGGGGGCACCTGCCCGAGCTTTACCTCCCGGGCGTGGCTACAAAACTTTTCAAGTCCCCTGCGCGGCACACACGCTGCTCTCCAAAGCAAGAGGAAAAAAAAAGGCGTTGAAACCCTAGTCTCTTTCTTGCCCAAACAAAGGAACGCCCCTCCTCCCTCCTCCAAATCGCCCCTGCAACTTGCTTAGCCACTGCACCACGACCTCCTCCGACCATCAATCCGCCTGAATCTGAGGCGTTGACCTTCCATTCGCTGTGTCATGCATCTTACATCTCCGATGGGCTTGCAGAAATCTCCATCCGCCTCCCTATCATATGGGATTGCAGAAATCTACATCCTTCCATATTCAATGTGGTCTGATTATTAGATTAATTTAGAATCTAGGATTTCTCCTCCCTATTTTCTTTCCATGTCATGTTAGGTCACAGATCTGTGTTGATGGATAATGTGCTTAGTTACAATTTTTTGTTGTATGTACTTGTTGAAACGTATTTTCCCTACTCTGTGGTTTCTAAAATATTCTGGACTCAGTTAATTCATTGTTGACAAGGGCCAGCTTCACTATGTGTATATGCGTGTGCATTTTAGTTAGTCTTGGTCTTATCTAGAATGTGGTGAAAATGAATATGGAAAAAAATATGAGTACTAACTACCTTCAGTTTGTATTATTTAAGCTATAGAATCAAGTAGGATTGGAGCTCAATACAGGGGTCATTCCCAAGAAGATTTCAGGTAGAAGTCAAAGATCACTTTCTGGTTTACTACCTATGCTACCTTTCATATCTGAATTCTGATGGAACTAGTATTCTCCGGTATGGTCCCATGTATGGTCCCATGAAACTATAATTCAAGTACAATTTGTACGATTGATCCATAAATTGGTTTATGGAAAGTTCAATATAAACAGGATTCTGCCGGCCCTTTTTTTTAACATTGTGCAGGAGCTCTGCTCTTTCATTTAAACAGCGAAGCGGTAATGTTTTAGTGCAATAGCTATCTTTTACGTCCTCCGTAGGCAATAAGAAACACCCTCAGACACCACGGATTTATTCGTGATTAACTTGCCTGCAGGAGTTATATACTCCGTAGGCAATGTCTGCAGGAGTTTGAGGATTAACTAGTGAATTTGATGATTAACTTGCCTGCTGGAGCACACCCCACAGCTGCTGCTTGCTCAGAAGGTACATGATGTTTAGTTCCTACTTATAAATATTAGTAGGTACTCGTAAATAAATTAATGTAATAGTAATATAAGCAATTACTAAGTCCTTAGGGAGTGTTTAATCTCTTAATTATGCATCCAGATATCATATCACGAAACATGCATTTGGCCAGCCTATGTGCTTAGCCACCTAATTTTCTTTAAGCCCCACCCTCTCCTATGGAATGAAGGTGTTCCACTAGTGGTAGTTTTTATGTCATAACGTTGTTAGATGTGGTCTAGTTATTGAAATTTCTTATCTCTTACAATGAAAAATTGCAACTTCTTATTCTTCTATTGATTCCTATATGCTCCTTTAAAACTGTAACAGGGGACTAGTTCATCACACTCAGGTTCTACAACAACGACGAGTGCAGCAAGATATGCACTGTGATATGATTGCTGCAATGTCATGCATGGTGGCGGGGGCTCTAGTGATTTAGGTTGGCTTGTCTACACTTGTAATAAACCTTATAATAGTGTGCTACGCCCCTGGTGTTGTAACTGGCTTAATATGCTACTTTGACGCTATCATGTATTCATGTGTTAATATCATGGTTGAGATAATAGTGTTCTACGCCCCGCCCCCGGTAACTGGTTTAATATGCTACTTTGACACTATCATGTATTCATGTGTTAATATCGTGGTTGAGACTTAATGAGAAGTGTTTGTGGATGAGATGATTTAGTATATATATATAAGTTATGGAATTTAAATAAAGTACGGGTGATATTCTTTTGCAAATAATTAATTGTGGACATATAACAAATTTTCGTGTTTTTTTGTGTAGCCCAGAGTACATTCGTGGGTGTCAGGGTCATTTTCGTGACAGTGTTGTTGGTACTTAGAGAAGTATTTTCCTGTATGTTAAAACTATTTCCCTGACGGCTTTAGACACTCACGAAAATATATTTTTCATGACGGCTTGAGACTCATGAAAATACAATTTCCTGGCGGCTCTCCACCCTCACGACATAATTTCGTGACGTATTTTATACCTGGCGACGTCTGATATTTCGTGGGTGTCACTGTCGTGGATTCCCGACGCAAAAAATGTCTGTGAGAATCACCCGCCATGAAAATATAATTTCCCTGGCGCCAAGTTTGTGTGTGCTTTTGCGTGACGGTTGGCCTACAGGAATTATTTTGACGGTTTTATTTGAACACAAATTACAAAACTGATTAATAACCAATGTGTTGACAATATGAATTTTTATAAAAATATAAAATTGATTTACGAACAATTTAATGTATTTACCTAAAATTAATAGATGCTTACTGATTTAAAACTACATAATCCATTTTTCAATTTATTCGTAACAAAATTTTGTTGATTTTTATTTTTATTTTATAAAATTATTTTATAATTCAAAATACACATTTTTTGTAATAAGTGTATGTTCTTATTATATACATAAAGAGATATATTTATTATACAAGTTCTTTTATGGAATAAATTTGTGTATATGTTTGATGTATAATACGGTATATGTAAGTACAATCTTACATGTTTATTATTTTCTTTTATTATGTATTATAAGGTTGATCTAACAAAAAAATATTTCATGATAATAGAAATAGATAGTAACATATCCACACACATTTTGTTAAACATATCATTTAAGTATCATATTAAATCAGATAAGTATATAGAAATTGATAATTATATCTTAAACTAAAAACATAAATTTCATGTTAAAACAAGAATACAAAAAATTATGCGGACAGTTATGTGGTCTGTTGGTAAATGCCTAAGGGAGCGCTGACCTAGCGAGGGTTCGATCTCTGTTTGCCAGCACCCACCTCTAACGAAGTCAGCGGCAAAATGCTCATGATCGAAAACAAAAATGAACATTTTAAATAAATTGTCACATAGTATATAACATCTTACAACCATACCCTCAAAGCTAATTACAGAGAAATAGGTCAGAGTATAGTGGAGTCATAGTAGCTGTTGCTAGCGCCAACTCTAAGGAAGTTAATTTTCTATTTTATTTGTTTAATACTTTATTTTATCTATTTGATATCTAAATACATTTTGACTTAATTTCTTTATTAAACAATCTTATTTTTATAATATCTAAATTATAGTCCCTCCGTCCCGATGAAAGTGTTGTTTGACGGTTCAAATATCTTTCCACAAACAGTATCGCGATTCCGCTGCAGAACGTCGGTCGGTCCATTGTGCATCTAGCAATAACTCCCCGGGCAGTCTGCAGAACGTCGGTCGGTCCATTGTGCATCTAGCAATAACTCCCCGGGCAGTCTGCACCCAACAGCTCCGTCCTCGGCCTCTACACCGCGTGCTCCTGAAGTCCTGATTTCCACCTCGCCTAACCAAGCCAGAAATTATCTTCATGGCAATAAGCAACGGGAGCAGGGGAGCTCCGGTGCTTCACTCCACAGCTCCTAGTGAACTCCGGCCACAGGCGACCTCCGACCCGTCTACCCCGGCCTGGGCGAGCTCCGAGCCTGGCGGTGACACTAGCTCCCATTGAACTCCGGTGTTTCACTCCATCTTGTTTGGAATATAATCATTTGTTAAAACTCTAGAGTCTAGAATAAAGAGAAGCTAGGAATACTTTTTTATCTTTCAATTTTTTAATTTTTTGTAAAAAATTACTTCACAAAATCAATTAAAAATTATTTCTCTTAAAAATAATATTGGACATAGCTTTTCTGATTCCGTGGAGCTACAGGGGACCACAAAGTGTTTAAAAAAAACTAGCAAGATGTTTCTTGTACAGAACCGACCAGGAATTCTTTAAAAAAAATGACCAAAAAATTTCTCCTGGTGAAGCCAAATAAGTATGCAAATAACCATAAAAATGCCATCAAATGTGAAAATGGCATGTAGCAATATCACAGGAAAAGAGGCAAAAAAAACATAATAGTATTACGGTGATCCAGATCCTCTAAGTGGAGGAGAAAATTCACACACGTTACAGTAACCAAAATTAAGATAATGTTCAAACCGTTCGAATTAGAATCAACATCCAGATTCATTGCTACAGTGACCTGAACAATTTGTGATAAACAGTGATTTCTACAACAATGAACAGTTAAAATAATCTCTTCTGCAATGCTAATGCATAGTACTGTAGCACACTCTCAAATTACTGTGATAGGTGCTACAGTACCCTAAATTTTGTCCTCCACTCCACTTGATAGGACTTGGATCCATCATAAGCATCTATCATTATACACGATAAATTCTGAAATATCAACTGCGGGTTATGAACATTCATATGGTAGTATATGAATAATTCATGATTAGATAATTTTACATATGAGAAGCGAGAGTATTGCGATATTGCACTATCATTTACACTCGAATTATCTTACTTTTAGGTTATGTTTGGTAGTACTTTTCTATACCAGCTTATAATATTATTTATGTACTATAAATACAGTAAAAACACTGTTCATATAAGTCATTTTTACTCGAGTCGGATAAGCTATGCTTTGGAGGCTTTTTCTGGTGCAATGTCACTACTGTACTACTTGCACGAGCCAGAGCCGGCTTGAGCTCGATCAAACGGCCCCTTAGATTAGAATTTCAGCATGCAATAAATCAATTAGAACGTCTATACCTCTCTCCCCTCCCACCTCGGCCCCACATGCTCGCCTTGACATATGACACCCCAGTGCAACCCCACAGGTGGATGCGCTGAAAAAATGTACATCACATTCTCACTAATCAGCAACGGGCCATAGACAGTTTGGTACCGAGACGAAAGTAGATGGGAGGGGCAGCCCCTCTTTTACCGTCGTTTGGCTCAAGGGCGAGATGGGGCGGGGGCTGCCCCCAAGGCGAATATGCCATAGATTCAAGGGCAGCACTGCCACTCGAAATCGAGGGGATGGTGTGGCTCCCTGCTCTCGCGCGCCTAGTGTTTCGCTTCTGGCCCAAGCTCGCCCTTGCAACCTGCACGATCAGCGACTCCAGCTCGCCGGCCCCATCGCCTTTGTGCCGCGAGCCTCAAGCAGGGTTTTAAAAACGGGACATAGACCGGTTTTTGGCGGTGCAAAAAACAGTCCTGTTAACTGGCAAAATCGGCCGGCTAACAAGTTTTGCTAGTGCTAGGTTCGGTTTTCTATTAAAAATCGGTCAGATAACTAAGCTAAACCGAATCAATTTCATCAAAAATCATGAAAATCAGCTAGTTTCAAACAGTTTCTAAAGCCTAACCTCAGCTCACCCGCCTGGCCAAGTGGTGGAAGCCCACGGTGGAGGTGTCTCCCAGCAGCAGCTCGCAGCGACCCGGCAGTGAGAGAGAGAGAGAGAGACAGAGTAGAGAGATCCTGAGAGAGAGCAGATGTAGAGATCGAGAGAGTTTGAGTGAGAAAGACATATCGTGAGAGAGAGATAGAGGCGGCCATCTTCATCTTCCAAACAAAAAAGTGGCTCGCTCCCCTCCAATCAAATACATTCAGAGGCTATTTCATACTTCAAAAGAGGGATGACTCTCCCTCATGATCTCATCCCACTTTGACGCCAACCAAACATAGAGGAGAACGTGACTTTACCAGATGACGACGAGAGCAGCCTAAGCTTGGGCGACAACAAGGTTGAGCTCTGTTCGCAGGCTCGCTGCTGCTGCTGGATGCTCCTCGAGGACGAAGGGTGGCGGCTGGCCAGCCTAGAAACACATTAATCGAATTCAATCAAAATGCTCCCAAAGTTAAGTAAATCATGTCCGAATAATCTGAATGAATATAAACTACATTTAAATTCTGCCGCACGTTCGTTCAAATGGAGTATATGTGGAAGTTGAGTTTGGTATTAACACGCCTGCCCCATCTTAAAACAAAGGGCAAATTTGAACGTGTACAAAATATCGCCCTTCGTTCTGTTCACACCTCTTAACAGGAGATCACAGCTCAAGTTTCAAGTCCACATTCCAAAGAAAAAGGAGAGGGCCATTCCCACGCCGTGGCGACTTGTTCCGCTGAAGTCAACAAAGGCTCGTGTGCAAGTGCGCGGTTGGTACGACGGGCCTACCGCCTACCGCGAAGAAAAGAACGACGGGTTTTGGTCTTCACTAATCGCGCTCATTGAAAAAGAAACCAATTGATCAAACAAAAGGCCACTGATGACCAGGCAAGTCATACATATTCCCTAACTGCCACAGCGCGTTGAGCAGCGCATGTGTCGCTCACTAAAATGTTTTTCATCGGTCACATTTCGTCCATAGAGTACTGAAATCGAAATGACAGTTTGTTTTACATGAATTTTTAAAAAACTAGTTCAATTTTATTAGTAAAAAAATAAAATCTGTGGATTTTTTATGCAATGCGAAGGCTGCCCGAAAGACTCTTCAAGCCTCATTTGAAATGCATGAATTTCATAAAAATTTCGTAAAACTTTAAAAAATTAATTTATTTTTATAAAAAAAATAAAAATAATTTTTTTCTCCGTTTCAAATGAGAAATAAGAAATTGTCACATTAACAACATACTCGAGTGAAACTCAGCGATTTGGACGGACGCAACACAGCACAAGGGTCGCCTACCGGAGCGGCCAGCAGTTGAGCACCTCCTTCGTGCTAGCAGCAGGGTTCACAAAACCACTGCAGTTTTCAACTAAACTGTTGCGGTTCGGTTTTAACGGTTGATCGATTTTTGTTTTAAAAATTTAAAAAAATTTGAAAATTTAAAAACCGATCAAACCGTGCGGTTTACCGAAAAACCGTTGAAAAACCGCTCAAACCGATTTGATTTCAAATTCAAAAACGGTAAACCATAAAACTGCTTGATAAACCGTAAAAATTGTTCGGTAAACGATAAAAACCGTTCGATTTTCTCTCAAAAATTTAATTTTTGAATTTGTTTATTTTTTTAACAGTTTTTAAAGTTTTTACGTTAAACACCTCTCTCGAACGGTATCTGCGGTCATTAAACGGTTTTGAAAACTCTGATTAGTACTTGTAATTAAACTAGTCCCATCACGTAACTGTGGCCTCGCCGGATTGGACGCCGCCGTGAACCTCTCACCTACCAGCACCAGCCTAGCACAGGAATTGTACTCGGGCGAGCGAGAAGCAAGCGCTAAACGCCTAACACAAGCAGACCGACCACGCCGGTCGCGGAGCCTCACGGTTCACACACACTGACACACCCCGTTCTCCTCGCGCCACGCCGTCTCCGCGTTTCCACGCCTTGGTCGCCCTGGTCGCCGGCTCGTCGTCGTGGGACCTGCACCGCACTGCACTGGCGTCGCTGTCGCGTTCCCGTTCGTCCGTCCTTTGGAAAAATCCCGCTCCGCCGCCGCGCGGTGTTTCCTCCCCGTCGTCACAATTCACACCTGGTGATCTCTCGCTCCTCTCTGGAAAAGCTGATCGCCCGGGCGCTCCCAAGTCAAGCTCGGACCCGAGCCAACGAGCCAACGAGCAGCCTGATGAATATCTGCTCGGTCAGTCAAGGGCAAGGAGTGCAGGGCCGGCGTCACTCACACGGCAAGGCAGATTTTTCTAGGGCCGTCGCGGTGCCTTCAGTTTTTAACAAAATCAGTTTCACTTGCACTTTATTTTTCGAAATTTAGTCCAAACAAGTATGTGCTATGCTTACGAAAATTAAAGACAGATTTTAAACTATATTTAAATGATTGTGTGTTGATTTCAAAATTTAAATTATTTCTTTACCTCTTACTCTGTTTTTCAATGATGCCGTCGTTGACTTCGAGCATCAACTTTGACCATTCGTGTTATTTAAAAAAATTAGCTTAAATATATAAAATTTTAAGTAGTGATTCAAATAACTCTAATGATAAATTAAATTATAACAAAATATATGATATTGATCAAAAAATTTTGAATAAGATGAATGTTCAAATTAATTCTTGAAGTTAACGGTAACATAATTAAAAAACGGAGGGAGTATAAAGTAAAAATTCTTCAATAGTTATTGTATCATTTATTGAAAAGTAATTAGTGTTTTGGAAGATGACGGTAAACAGGATATACTGTGAGCTAATACTAATTTGTTTCTTTGTATTTTTTCTTATATTAACAGTTAAGATTGAGTTCTTATCTTAGAGGGGAACAAATAGCATCTGATATATCTTAAAACGGCTCAAATAAAATACAGAGTACTGTCAGCTAATACTTTGTTCCAGCTTCCTGAACAGCAATGTGACGCACTCGCTCTCAAATTGATGTCGTGATCGACTACAAAACTATTTGTCTTATTAAAAAATTAATTTAAATTTTAAAAATTAAAAGTTATAATTTAAATAACTTTAATGATAAAATAAATTATAACAAAATATTTAAAATTTATCTTATTTATTTAATAAAACAAATGATCAAAATGATATTTATAACCAACGGCGATATTAATTTGATTTGATAACGGAGAGAGTACTCCGTAACGGAACAGAGTACGGCTCTCAAATCCATCGCTCCACCTCCCCTCCGCACTCTGTTTAATTATATCTCGATCAGCTCAGCTATAGCCCATTATATACAACAGCACAAACATAAATAAGCTCCACAGCTCAGTCATTCATTCAGAGGCAGACACAGACGCCGAACTTGCCAGCCAACCAACTCATAACGTTTCTTCTAACGAAGCCCCAAAGAACAGCGAAATACAGCGCGGGCAAGGACACCCACCATCCACCCCCCGCGCGCGCACCAGCCAGTTCTCAGGAGCGATGGTGTTCGACGCCGGGACCGCCGCCGGCTCGCCGGCTGCGTCGACGCTGGGCGTGATCCTGACGAGGCGGTTCGCGCGGCAGGTGGTGACGGGGCGGTGGTTCACGGTGTTCGCGAGCCTGCTGATCATGGCGGCGTCGGGCGCGACGTACATCTTCGGGAGCTACTCGGGCGCGCTGAAGGAATCGCTCGAGTACGACCAGCGCACGCTCAACACCGTGTCGTTCTTCAAGGACCTGGGCGCGAACCTGGGCGTGTTCTCGGGGCTGATCAACGAGGTGACGCCGCCGTGGGTCGTGCTGGCCATCGGCGCGGCCATGAACCTCGCCGGCTACCTCATGGTGTTCCTCGCCGTGTCGGGGCGGACGGAGAGGCCTGCGCTGTGGCTCGTGTGCGTGTACATCTTCGTCGGCGCCAACTCGCAGTCGTTCGCCAACACCGGCGCGCTCGTTACCTGCGTCAAGAACTTCCCCGAGAGCCGCGGCGTCGTGCTCGGCATCCTCAAGGGGTTCGTCGGGCTCAGCGGCGCCGTGTACACGCAGCTGTACTACGCGTTCTACGGCGGGGACGACGCCGAGTCGCTCATCCTCCTCGTCGCGTGGCTGCCGGCGGTGGTCTCGGTGGTGTTCGTGCACACCGTCCGGTACATGCCGTACCCGCGCCGGAGAGGCGGGCAGGAGACCAGCACCGACCCGTTCTTCTGCTTCCTGTACCTGTCCATCGCGCTCGCGTGCTTCCTCCTCGTCATGATCGTGGTGCAGCAGCAGGTCACCTTCTCGCGCTCCGCCTACGCCATCGCCGCCACGCCGCTCTTCATCCTCCTCTTCCTCCCGCTCGGCGTCGTCACCAAGCAGGAGTACAAGATCCACCGTGAGCGCGAGATCGACGCCGCCCTTCTCCGCGCCAGCGACCCGCCGACCATCACCGTCGACGACAGCGGAATCCAGATGTCGTCCAACTCCACCGGCGCCAAGAAAGCAGAGTCGTCGTTGCCGCCGCCTCCGCCCATGGCCAGCAGCTCCTCTCCGTCATGGCCGTCCTGCATGGGAAGGTTCGGCGGATGCGTGAAGACCATGTTCCGGCCGCCGGCTCGCGGCGAGGACTACACGATCCTCCAGGCGCTGGTGAGCGTGGACATGCTGGTGCTCTTCGTGGCGACCATCTGCGGCGTGGGCGGCACGCTGACGGCGATCGACAACATGGGCCAGATCGGGCAGTCCCTGGGCTACCCTTCCAAGAGCATCAACACCTTCGTCTCGCTCATCAGCATCTGGAACTACGCGGGCCGCGTGACCGCCGGGTACGCCTCGGAGGCCGTGCTCGCCCGGTACCGCGTGCCGCGCCCGCTGCTCCTCACGGGCGTGCTCCTCCTCGCGTGCGCGGGCCACGTGCTCATCGCGCTCGGCGTGCCGCGGTCCCTCTACGCGGCGTCCGTGCTTGTCGGGTTCTGCTTCGGCGCGCAGTGGCCGCTTGTGTTCGCCATCATCTCCGAGGTGTTCGGGCTCAAGTACTACTCCACGCTCTACAACTTCGGCGGCATGGCCAGCCCGCTCGGGTCGTACATTCTCAACGTCCGCGTCGCCGGCCGGCTCTACGACGCCGAGGCGAGCCGCCAGGGCGCCCGCGCCGGCGGGATCTGCCTCGGAGTGGAGTGCTACAAACGGTCGTTCCTGGTCATCACGGCGGCCACCGTGTTCGGCGCGCTGGTGTCGCTGGTGCTCGTGTGGAGGACGTGGGCGTTCTATAGGGGCGACATCTACGCGAAGTTTCGGGCGGGCGCCGCCAATGGCGAGGAGCGAGACGAACGGCTGCCGGTCGCGAAGCAGCGGCTGGTGGTGCCGGAGCAGGACAAGGAGGAGGAGGCTGGTGCGGTGATTGGCGGCAGCGAAGGGGTGAGACCGTGAGAGCCGAGGGAACAGAGCAAGAGGAGAGGTTTGACCTGGTCAATTTGGACGCTACGGCCTAGCTTAGCTAGCTCCGCTGATTAGTTGATGACGTGGGTACAGCCGCAGCGTGTGTGTGCTTGTCGTCATCAAAAGAGGAATTGACAGAGTTCAGCGGAAGTAAAATGCCCCGTGCAGTAAAATTGACAGCATGATAGCGGCTGGCATCGTGTGAGTATATATTTTCCGTGTTAAAAACGGGAACACATGTTCCTTTATATATATACACACATATAATTACAATTATAATTGCAAGCTGAAGAACATCAAGCGTTATTCCTACTCCATTTATCGGTTCATTCTTTATCTCGTTTTCCGTCCGGCATATTCACATTTCTTTTTTTGAAAACTTGAGAGGGAAATGGAGGTAGGATGCAGGGGGAACAGGTCCTCTCAATTTGAGGATAAAATTCATAAAAATCGTAATTTATAACCATTTCATATGTCCGATCCAAAATAAGACCTCAATACAGTGTTTCTTGCTAATTAACATAGTAGCTACGATGTCAATTCGGAACACTATTTATCGCTCATAGAGTACTATAGCAAACGTTACGGTATCCTAAACTTATCCCACTAATTTAGAGCAACCACAATGGAAGATATAAATGATCCATAAAAAATAAATAAATAGCTATCAGCTATCCAATACATTGTAGAAACAGTTCATAGCAAAGTAGTAACAAAAACCACTCATATAGCTATGAACCGGCTAGAAGACAATTTAAAATATTTATTCTGACATTGCACTTTTTACAAACAATAAAATAGATACGTGCCCGTTGCTCCTCTGCATATAAATTCAACTGGACACAAAACACTTGAAAACACATATTTCGCTCAACTCTCACACCCAACCAGTAATGGATCTCTCTCAAAGAAGTTTCACAAATCTGATGAATCAAAGCTCATCAAACCAATACTCAGATAGTAGCCAGAGCTCTCCTCCAACCCCTCAATCCCAATTTCCCTTCACAGCACCTAATTTTCTTCAAAATTTTTATCCTTTTGGTCCTCCAAACAGCTACCCATCATATGACCATTCTCCTCCAGGATTTCAAGGTCATCAACAGCAAAGAAATTGGATGGGGCGTCCTCAAGTAAGCTTTCAAAGTGTTCAGCCTGCAGAAGGTTTTGCTCCATCAGTGAATATGCATTTTGATGCTGCATCGGCCTTCTCACCATTTATGTTGAATTTTGATCACTCGGCTGGAACTACAGCCAATAGTTCTTCCCATAGATCTGAATCAAGTTCTCCTTATCCTGCAAAACTAAAAGAGAAGCAATCAATTACCATTAAAAAGTCAAGTGATAGCAGTGAAGAAGAGACAAAGAAAAGAACAAGGCACAATTGGACAGTAGAAGAAAATGAGCGAGTAGTTAGTGCTTAGTTACACTACTCCTATAATTCTGTCAAGGTGTGGACAAGAAGTCAAAATATTATTGAAAAAATGTAGCTGCACATTTCAACAGCAATGCACCAGATTATGCACACAAGAGGACAGTCAAGTAATTGAAGACACATTTTGGTGATTTAAAGAGAGAGATCACAAAGTTTTGTGGGGTCTATGGTCGAGTCAGAAGTGGATGAAAAAGTGGAGAATCTGATGAAATGATCTTAGAGAAAACCCATTTGATGTAAAAAATGAGAACAAAAATAGACCTTTCACTTTGGAGTACTTGTTGAGAGTGGTTAAGGATCTACCTAAATGGTGTAACCTCATCTAAGAAGGAAGCACAAATAATAAGAGGACAAAGATTTCCACATCTGGAGCTTACACTTCTTCATTCAACCAGAATACCGAGGAGGAAACCAAAAGCAAAGAGAAGCGTCCAGAGGGGCAGAAGGCAGCAAAGGCAAAGCTAAAAAGAAAAGGAAAAGAGGCCGCATCATCTCCTTTAGGCAGCCAAGCTAGTCAGGACATGATTCTCTACCATGAAGCAATGTCAATGAAAGCAGCAGCAATGATAAAACCAGCAAGAGACAAAAAGTATAAGACATACTTAAAACTATTTGGAAAAGACACCTCAAACTTCATAGAAGCACGTTTGAAAATGCATGAAGCTATACTAGACCAGTTAGCTACAGAACTCGCTGAGAAGAAAGAAACAACTGATGCTTTCTAAGCCTTAAGTTAGTTAATCCTTTGTACTGCTACCTTTATGTACCTAGTTAATTACTAGTACATAGTTTTTAGTACTTCGATTGTAACCAGCAGTGTACTAAGTTAGCTAATCTTTTGTACTGCTACCCTTATGTACTCAGTTAATCATTTGTACCTTGTTTTTAGTACTTCAATTCAAACCAGCAGTTTACTGATTAGTAAGATGACTGGTTCCATCCATGTCGACCTGCATGATATAGTATGACTGCTTAGTGAAGGACAAACATAATAGAGCCGTTGAGTAAAAGACAAACAAGACAAAGATGTATAGTAAAGCATAGATGTTCAGTAAAGGACAAAAAAACATAGTTGTTCAGTAAAGGACAAACAAAAATACAGCTAATAAAAACTAGCCGTTGGTGTCCTTCAGCTACAAATATGTATCAGGATCAGCACAGCAAGGCACCAGTCCATCACCCACACTTTGCAATTCTAGAAAAAAATGTCTAGTGACTCTGAAGATCAATCTAGGCATTCAGATGACTCGATTGAGAAAAAACTTGAAGCTAAGCTTGAGGCACATCTTCTAGCCGAGATGCAAGCAGGTGCCACCTCTCTTAAGCGCGGAGGCTACACAAGGAGGTACATCAGTAGAGACCATGAAGGTGATCACAATAGATTGTTTACTAAGTATTTTTCAGACACTCTATTATACACAGACAATCAGTTTCGTAGGAGATTTCATATGAAAAAGCATCTTTTTTTGTAAATAGTTGAAGCCCTAGCTGATTGGTCACCCTATTTCCGTCTACGTAGAGATGCATTTGGCAAGGTGGGCTTATCACCATTGCAAAAGTGCACTGCAGCCATCAGGATGTTAGCATATGCTACACCAGCTGATCTTATGGATGAAACATTTGGTGTAGCCGAAAGCACAGCAATGAAGTTTATGATTAATTTTGTTAAAGGTGTAAGACAATTATTTGGCCAAAAATACCTGCACAAGCCAACTGATGAAGACATTTCACGTCTACTTCATGTAGGAGAGGCTCGTGGTTTTCCTGGAATGTTGGGTAGTCTAGACTACATGCATTGGGAGTAGCAAAATTGCTCGGTTGCATGGAAGGGCCAATTTGTGCGTGATGATTATAAGGTACATATTATTATGCTAGAAGCTGTTGCATCTTATGACTTATAGATTTGGCATACTTTTTTTGGAGCAGCTAGTTCAAACAACGACTTAAATGTTTTGGACCAGTTACCATTGTTCATAGAACAACTGCAAGGTAGAGCGCCTGCTGTTTAATTCACTATTAATGGGACACAATACAATATGGGATATTATCTAGCTGATGGCATCTATTCAAAGTAGACCACATTTGTCAAAACAATAAGCAGGCCCATAAGTGACAAAACATAAAAAGTTTGCAGAACATCAAGAAGGAGCAAGAAAAGATGTGGAACAGGTTTTTGGGGTTTTACAGAAATGATGGGCCATCATTCGTCATCCAGCACGGCTTTAAGAACGAGATGACCTTGCTGATATTATGTATGCATGTGTCATTTTACATAACATGATAATAGATGACAAGAGAGGCATCTACGAGATACCAGATGACAACACATATGAACAAGGAAGATCCTCCCCGCAGTTAACAGGACATCAACATGGTCCAGTCCAGTCTATGAATTTACATATTTCCTTGACAAAGATATGGAAATTCATAGTCAAGCGACCCATCGTCGTCTCAAGGAAGATCTGATAGAGCATCTATGGGGAAAATTTGGTCCTCACGAGCAACAACACCTTCAACAATAATTTTTTAGATTTATTACCCTGTACTTTTAGTGTTAGCAATCTATATTCATGTGTTTGTTTGAAACTACTTTTGTATTATGTACTGAAATTATGAAAAGTAGCTTTAGTTATAAAAATTACAGAAATTATTTAGGGTTAGCCGTCTAAATCTGTGATCCCTCACAAAGGAAAAAAATATGTGATCACTCACAACAAACTCCACCGTAGATGCTACATGCGGAAGATAAAGCAAAGAAGAAAAAAAAGGAAGAAAAGGAGCCACGGACCTTTGTTGTTGTTCAGAAGCGGAAGGAGGCACCGGCCTCATCGATACAATGAGTGGAAGCCTGACCGTGAGCCTGCATCGATCCAAGCCTCCGCCACGACCTCGCGCTCACGGATCCAGGCCGCCGATGCTGTGGTCACGAACGCCAAGATCCAGCCTACTGCTGTGACCACCCAGATCTAGCCGCTCAAGTGTCGCTCATCTCGCTTTTTTTTGTCACAGGCATGGGATCGAAGCAAAATCGAATGGAAACGAGAGAAATCAAAGGATCTGATGAACTTCTTCATCGGATTGGGATAAATTTGGTCGGGAAGACATCGGAGATGGAAGAAAATTTTTCACTGATGTCACGGGAGGAGAAAAGGCAGGCTATTTTATTCGAATGTGAGGCCCACAATACACCGCTTTCTTCAGACCACACATCGTGGAATGTTTCATAGTTATCCTCTCTTGCTGTGAGCCCACATCTATTGACTTGTTGAACAAATACATTGTGGTTGCACTTAGAGGATCCACGTCCCATCTAGAGATAGGTGGGTATCAAAAGTTCAGTAGTACAGGTTATATCCTTGTCACATCAACTGTGAGGCATCCGCGTTTTCTTTTCTGATAGGTGGCGTTTGGAAATCTGAAAATAAAAGATAGGTTAGAGGTTTAAAAAATACATGAATAGTTGAAATTTAATAAGATAGATCATTGAATGATCCGAATTTTCTCATTTCATATCCCAATTCCAATCCAAACTTCATATCTCAATCCCCCAACCATCACTATATTGTTTTCATCGGTGCTTAAAATAGTGATTGAATAAAAAAAAATAAGACATCAACAGTCCAATCACCCGGTGCATATGTAGGCATCGATGCCACCATTCTAGCTCCAAGCACCTGTCCACACAGTGGCTAGCATCTATGCTTGTGAGCAAAATTTGTTGAAGCGTCAGTACATTGTGCTGGTCTTACTACGTCAGCGCAAGGAGTGGGTCAATACCTGATAGGACTCAAATAACACTTACTCCTTGTTCTTAAATCGCTTTCGTCGTTAATTTTTACAATCAACTTTAACTGTTTATTTTATTAAAAAATTATACGAATATGTAAAATTTTAAGTTGTGATTCAAATAACTTTAATGATAAATCAAATTATATCAAACTATGATCAGAGTTGAATTTAGAAGTCAACGGCAATATCAATTAAAGAATTAAAGAACGGATCATTTGTCTTATTTAAAAATTTGCTTAAATATGTAAAATTTTAAGTTGTGATTCAAATAACTCTAATGATAAATTAAATTATATCAAAATATATGAAATTTATTAAAAAAATTTATAAAAAAAATAGTCAAAGTTAAATTTAAAAATCAACGGTGACATCAATTAAAAAACAGAGAGAGTAAGTTAGGATGTTAATTCTGCAATTTAAGAGTACAGGGACCCAAAAGGCAACATTTTTGGCCTCCTTTGGATTGGAGAAATTTTTTCATTTTGAAATTGAGCTGATTCCTGTGAATTTTTTTTAAATAATTTCTTTAAAAATTCTACGTTTCAAAATAGCCCTCAGACCCTGTTCTGAACGCAGAAATTTTACAGAAATTTTATAAAAATTTTACAGAAATCAATTCAATTTCAAAGAAAAAAAATGAAAGAATTGAAAAAAAATTCCTCACACTTCCAAACGGCGCCTTACTCGACGAGAAACTATGAAAAAGAATGAGGCATCAGGAGGGCGATGGGCACGGAGCAGGGTTCCTGTCCTGTGTTGACGGCGACCCCTGACTGTCCTTTGCTTGTGCAGTGGAAACGCCGGGAAGCAAGGCCGCGGCAAGCTCTCATCAATCAGAGGCGCTGCACATGGTCCAAGCGACACTTTATAGCCAGCATTGTTTGGCGATCGCAGCCCTCACCTGCCCCGCTCAATGAAATCGCTAGGATCACCGGATCACTATCTGCAGGTCTATGATGGATCATGGTCAGGACCGGAGTACTTAGTCTTATTATTATTATTATTATTATTATTATTATTATTACAACGATCACAACAATCCATAATCTTGTTGTACATATAAATCGATAAAATTTCTTGACAAAACTGTTCATTTGTGTACTTTCGTTCATGGTATCCCGCGCACACAAATAGGAGTGGTATCGGGTCCTGTGTGTACGGAGGTATCCATTCATCAGCTGTAGCTCCTAATGATGCTGGACAGGGACGAGTACGTGCCCACGCATGCGCAGCAGACCCCCACCGCGATGATGAACGAGCACGCTGCGATCTGCGAACCCAACAAATCCGATTGGTCAAACCACAGGATTAAAAAAATTGATCAAGACATTGTCTTCTTCGTTTTTAATCTTTATTATTATGTGCTTATTTGAATTGGTTGGGATTCATATCACCGAGTAAAGTCCTTAACTGCATTCGGGTATAGAATCATGAACGCCTAAGCATTTTCTTCGTACTTACCTGATACCAAGTCACCTTTTTCTTGAGGATCGCCAAAAAGCATGCGCAAGGTAGAATATACGTCTGCAGCACAATGAAAACGTAAATTAGCCTCGTCAACTGAAAACCGATCAGAAACAGCATATGAGGTAGTAGATTAAAGCATCACTTACCACAAGCATGGTGAGCAAAGAGCCAACCAAGGCCATCACAAGTCCTAAAAAGCAACAAAAGCAAATTCATGCATGCTTGGATGATACACAATCGCACTGTCTAAAATATGTTTTCTGATGAGCAGTAAGTATACAAAAGAGATACCAGGACTTACCGAAGAAGGGCACAGACAGAGCGATAACGAGGGTTGACAACACCAGGGCTGATCTCAACAGGATTATGTTTGAGTACTTTTGTTGATTTGGTGGAAGCAACTCTTCCAAAGCCATTGACAGAGGGATTATGGTTAATGCATATGTAAGTATTTGTTAAGGACATAAAAGCGAAGCAAAGTAATATGCATGTATATTACATCCTTAAGTGTAAAAACAGTGTTTTTGGAGCACTTGGTTAAGATATTTTATTCACCCAGATTTCCAGTTCATCGTTCTGATATACTGCATAACTATAGCATCTGCATAAAGAATGCACTAGTAATGTTCAATAAAAATCCTGGCACACAAAGGATATTTAGTTATTGGATTTGCCACCTGCAATAAACAACGAAATAAAGGTGATTGCGTTTTATCAACATGATTGATCATGATCAATCCAAAAAGGTAACTGTAGGATGAGAAGCTGAGAACTAGCGGCAAGTATTACCGTTGTCCAAACTGCAACCTTTGAAACCACTAGATTCTCGGGTAAGTTGAGCGTGAATTGAGATTCTGTGGCTTCACCAAACATTTTATACCCCACCACCGCAGCACCAGCGAACAAAATGGTAGACAGGCCAATGCTGACATGTAACGTAAACGAAGTATGAGTCATACATTTTCGCAACACTATGTAATGTGCATTAATTATATGGGTCTGTCTTAGTTAGGCTACTTACCATGTGAAAAGGACTGAAGGGAACTGGTTGCGGTTCTTTAGCGAAGAATAAATGTTCGGAAATACACCATGTCCCGAGTAGCAATAACCATATAATCCAATTGCAATAGGAATTCCTGGGAGGTTCAGTGCAGTCCCTTTGTTCTCAAAGCCAACATTATCAATAATCCCAACCCAGAACAGGCACATGACTACAAGGAACGATGCAATGACACCTCCAGCTACAGCAGCAAGAATGTCCTCGAATCAGTCTCTGTCTGAACAGTATGAAGAGGTAAGATAAGATAAAAAGCAGCAATAAATAGATACCTGAAAGATAGCTCAGACAGCTAAGGTCACGCAGCCAAGTTGTCGGCATGACTATGAGGGTAGTCAAGATTGCGAAAAACACGTGAGAGTTCAGTGTCATGCTACCAATGGTCAGGTGTGCATTGGGGAATAATTTTGATAAGTTGTCGCCCTCCAATATCAAATACTCTATGCAGCAGGCCTGCACAACAGATTATTACTTGTTACTATGGTCGCCCTTCGGAAAACAGGAGCAGTATTGTGATTCAGTAACAATGCTGTGTCTAGTCATACTTACGTAAAGTTCCACGTACAATATTATCTGCATCAATTCAACAAAGAATAAAAAGAAGGTAAGTTAGAGAAAAGACGTTCCTACATTTCACAAAGCACTGAAATGTGCAAAACTGGATCAAAGTTGAATGGATTATCATAAATTGAGCAACATCGTACCGAGATGGCTACACGGCCAGCGGTTCCGAAAGCAGCATGGCCAATATCTGGGTACGTCTCAAGGCCCTCCTTGCTGTCCAGGCAACGACGCAGGAGCACACCAGTGTACCATGCGAGCAGAGCAAATAAACAGAGTATCACCAGTCCAAGCCACCCCCCTTGTTTGATGGCATAAGGAGTTGACAGGATTCCGACACCACATAAAACATTTATTCCTGCATAGGCATATGGCACAGTTGACAAAAAAAACTAGAAAGCCTCCCATTAAGAATTTTCACATCTATGCCGAATTGTTTTCCAGCATCTAGTAAATTAATATTGTTACAGAAGAATTTAATCCAGACATTTCAAATAAAAAAAGTTATGGCAATATATCTAGTCATGTAAACTTGAAGCGGTTAAACTTTGATAGCTCATTGGGTCGATATGGAGAGACAATGATGACTTGCTGTCTGTACAGTTTGTCCCTGAACAAGAGTACAGCTTGCAGATCTATTTTCGGGGTGACCACTGGCACATGGTTCTGCTGACTCATCAACCATGTGATGTTCCTAATCGTGCGGAGATCAAAAAGAAAAATCGAACTGGTCCACTGTGATGCGGCGTATCAACAACGAGGATGGAGCGTATGAAAGAAGCCATGTGACAGAATTGATGCTTTATTCTTGAAACAGCTAACCACTTACCTAAGTAGATCTGATACAATTTTTTCTTAAGTAGATCATGTGCCCTGTACTATACAATCAAATGAAATGGGCAGAACCTGTAAAACTTTTGCATCTATTTAAAACATGAAGTGGTTGCAACAGAGTGATGTCATTCTTGATATTTCCAATTCATTTCACTAATATTTGGGATCATTTTAAGGCGAAGTACTACATCCGTTCTAAAATATAAGCATTTCTAAGTTTAAATAAAGTCAAACTCTTTTAACTCTAACTAATACTAATATTTAGAAAAGTACATAATTTCTAATATAAAAATATAATTTTTTATAAAATCTTACTATTTCATAATAAATTCAAAAAATATAATTTTTATATGATACCACATTATTAATTATATATTATTAAGGGTTAAAGTTATAAAAGTTTAACTTTGATTAAACCTTAAAATGCTTATATTTTGAAACGGATAAAGTAGCACATAACAGAAGCAAGAAGGGCAACGATGCAGAAAGTACAAATATGCTGCGCACATCATCTCTGTACATTGAACTTGGACGTTTTGTCCGTCCGGGGATACGTCTAGGTTAATTAACGCCTATTTTCAGCAATGGCATATCGCACGAATATTCTACAACATTCCAATGATTGAGGGCCCGACCTATCGTGCTCAATTCAGAAGACAAGCAACGTCACTTCAGGACAACCAAGCATGTATATGCATGCAGCAAACAGTTGGATCTCTTCATTGATTGACTAGCATCTACCGTTTCAACCTAACATTACTGTGGTATTTCTGCTCAAGTTCATATAGGTAAGCAGAGATCTGGAAAATTAGAAAGCAGTGTTAATAAGTGCTTACCGTTCATAACTCCCTGAGTGTAAGAGCAGTTTTGGTAAGGAGACAACTCATGACCCACAGCCACTGGCTTCCGATCTTCAGGGATTTGATCCAGAGATGGTTTTCTTGATGAGGGTAAAAGGTACTGGGAACTCTTCCGGGCATCTTCCTGTTGCTGTTGCTGCTGCTCCTGCTCATCACTTGTAGTGGGACGCAGAAGCGGCTTGCCAAGATTAGAGATGATCTCAGGGGTTTTACCAAGGAAGGAGCTGTTGAGGAAAGAGTTCGACAATCTGCTTAAAGTGGGGGTCCCCAAGAAACTCAGATTGGGTGACTGCACGCTACTCAGAATGTCAATGGACTGCCTGTTACAACGACGGAAAAGAAAAGTTACTATAGTGACTAGTGAGTTACACGGATATGAAAGATTCATACAAACTATCATAACGTTTCTGTATTAGTTAGAAGAAAGCATTAAAACATTTTTCCCGCATAATAATACAGTACAGATCAACAAGTAAAGATGTTGCAGGAATCACCAAATGCAGCAAATCCATGTTAGGCAACGAAGCAGGGAAATACATAAAAGAATTACAGTTCATACTGGAGATAATAAGGTCAAGATCAGAGGCAATTGAAGTAATGACAGTTGATGTTCCTTGGACCCAAGCTGGAGTGATCCGTCGAAGTGTCCAGCCATGAATTAACTGGTTATTATTGATAGGTATTGTTTCCACGTCAGTCTACAGCAAGATATCATTATCTCTCCAGTCTCCAAAATTTTTAAAAATGGAACACCATTTCGTTCCTCTAGAGACAGACACACTCAGACTATCAGACAGGTACAATAAGTTTCTTGAAAGGAACATCGTGACCAATCCTCCTGATCTTTCAGAAACTATCATCGTCCTCAATTATTGGCACGGTCAAAATGCAAAGCAGAGTAGAACTTTGGCTCTTCAGTTTGGGTGTCCGGCGCCGTCTCCGTACATCAGGATCAAGGCGGAGAAGCAAAGGGGGAAACGGGAACGACGATGCGGATAGCGTCGTGTCGCATTCGACATAAGGTTGTGGACGGACGATGCTGCTACGTTTTCGGCATCGCGTCGCCGCGGCCAGGCAAAAGTCGCAGTCATCATAACTCTAGTTCCCTCTTGTGGTGGTTTGGATCTCAAGGTCAGAGCTCAAAGTTTGGTAGCACCATTACGGGGACGGGACGGGACGATCCGAGAGCGGAAACCGGAACATGGCGATCTGGCAGGCGTGTCGCAGCCATGATACAAATCAGAAAATGGGCGCGGCTTTTGATCGAACACGGAAGGCATGCAGCAGGGCAGCTTCAATGACGATCGTACTAGCAGGCAGCAGAGATGGGGAATTCGCGGAGTGGTCCGTTCGTCAGTCTAGCCGCAATTCGTTCGGGGAGAGGAGAGGCTCGAAACTAACGTTGCATTCGAAAGCGGCGCACGCAAAGCAGATGGAGGAAGCGTGGCGCGTGGGCGTACCTGTAGCTCTGCGGCCACTGGTGTGAGTAGGGGGAGGCGCTGGCGGCCGTGACCGGGCCGCGGCGCGGTGTGGCGCACGACGACGATGACGACGAAGAGCCGAGGCCGTCGGAGTCGGAGTCCAAACCCGCGAGGTCCTCCTCATCGCCGCCGCGCCGAAGTTGCTGCTGCAGGTCGTCGTCGTCGTCGTCGCTCTCGATGACGAGGCTGCGCTCTGACACCGAGCTCCTCATCTCCCGCCCTCTCGCACGGACTCACCCCCTCGCTCTGTGCCGTGCTGGAGTTCTGCGACGCCTCCACCTCGCCTGCTGCGTCCCGCTCGCCCGTTAAAACACGGAGCACCACGCCAGGCCAGGGCGCGCGACGCGGGCCGATTGCTTGAACGTTTTCCAGTTTTCTTGCTTCCGACAGTACTCGTTCCGTCTAACGTATTATTTGCCATTTTAATTTTGTTTCAACTTGTCATTTTTATTTTTTAATACTCTTACTGCTATTTTTTCGTTCTCAAATTGTTATTGTGATTGATTTTTAACATCAACCACAACTATTTATTTTATTAAAAACATTTGATGAGTATCACATATTTTATTATCATTTATATTATCACTAAAGTTATTTAAATCACAAAATTATAATTTTAGATATTTGAATTAATTTTTTTAAATAAAACGAATATTAGAAATCAAAATTGACAAAGTATAACCATCTCACATATCCTTAGTTCACATGCGCTTAGCTAAAACAACGGTTAAATTGAAAATGGAGACAGTAAAACAGATAATACGAAATTATTAAGAAAAGGACGACAGAAAGCAGCATCATTTCAGGCGTTGATTAGTCCAAGTAGGATCCTCCACCACCAGTCCGTTCACCATCGGTTTTATTTGATGAAGAAACGGATGTCAGATTCAGATTTGCTAGCCCGTTAATTTCCCCTCCTATTTGTCTTTGCTCTCCCTGTTGCGCGCACGGTCACCGCAACACACCGGAGCCCACAGCCAGCCAGACCTTGACAAACGTTGTGTTCGCCATGTGACGCTGAAACGATCCGCGCCCCGCTCTGATGGGAGCTGGATGGATGCGACGCCTCAACGATCCGCGCGGCCCGCGCTGATTGGAACCGCTGGACGGGACGGGACTGGACTCGGACGTCGGTCCCACGCCTACCCATTCCTACGTCCCCAGGCCACCGGCACGAAGGATGCGAGCCACGCGGCAACTGAAAATCGATCCATCCCTTCCATGGGACGCGGACGGCCCAAGCAGTGCTATTTTGGTATTTGGGCCTCGTTTATGGGCTGTGACTCGACTAAAGCTACATGGGCTAAGCAGCGACTGACCAGAGCGAGCCACAATCGGTACAGATGTGCTGCAGCCCAGTCAATCTTGGAGGTTACGCATGCCCAGCCCACGGAGAGAACGGAGGGAAGCCACCACCGGCTCCGATGAGCCACCTAGGCCGACGTGGCAATGGCCCGGAACGCGCACGGCGAATCGCGACCGGCTCGATTCTAGTTTCTAGACACGCGGCACGCCCGGGGCTCCCGCTCTGCGCGGCGACATCAGACAGGCCCTCTTTGACTTCTTCGAGCCAGATGTCGGCCTCAGCGGCAGTAGTACGTGCTCGAACTTCGACGAGAGCTCTAGCGCCCACCGCATGCATGGCGAGCAAGCGACAAGCCGGGGTGAGCATGTCATGGAGCGCAAGGATGAGATGAGCACCGCCCGCACGACCGCCACGGGGAGCACAAGCCACGAGGTGGTTGCCGCCGAGACAGCCAGACACCTCGGGAACAGCGCGACGCTCCTGGGAGCCGAGGTTGGGGGAGGAGACGTCCGGGTGGTCGGTACTTTGAATAAGGCAGGCATCCGGAATGGAAATCTTCTGATAATAGACAACTTTTGTTTATTTCCGCAAAATCAAACCAGCAGTGCCTAGGCTAACGACTCGATCGATCGTAGGTGAGGTCAATCCAGTATCACACAGCCCGTCGCTCATTCATCTCCGCGGCGGCCGTGACCGCCTCGACAACGGCCTTACCGGTGCCGGCGCACCTCTTCCCTGAGCTTTCCCTCGCCGCGGCGGCCACCTTCTCGGCGTCCTCCCTCGAGACGGCCGGCACCTCTTCCCTGAGCTTTCCCTCGCCGCGGCGGCCACCTTCTCGGCGTCCTCCCTCGAGACGGCCTTGTCGCAAGGAAGGAATGTCTTGCTCGAGCTGGGATGGCCGGCGACATTTATATAGATGCATGCGTATATAAATTTATAAATTTGTTGTACCAGGTTGTGTTGGCATGGAATAGCAGGACACGTCTTTGGATGTCTAGATGACGCGAGAGCCCCCGGTTTGCCGTTTGCAACCAGCTCCCTAGTCTGACGCTCGGATAGAAGAAATATCTCAACCTATAGAAGGGAAAACTCTGTAAAAAGAACAGAGAGAAGAGAGAGGGACCTAGGACCATTCTGGAGTCACATGAGGAGATTTACGAACACGCCGCCCGGAACAGATGGGTATGGGTCTCCAAATTATCTACCCTAGATGAAAATGCTGACGCTGGATTTTCAGCCGGAACGGACGAGATAAAATGCTTCGGACACCTCACTAGGAGGATTTTTTTTTTCTTCCCCACCCCCCATACAAACCTACTCCGTTCCAAAATAGATGTCATTTTTTATTTATTTTCAAAAATCATATTTTACCATTCGTCCTATCTAAAAATTATATGATAATATTATTTATTTTATTTGAATTGTTTTATTATTAGAAATACTTTAATCCATGACTTATTTGTTTTCATATTTGCACAAATTTTTTTAAAAGAATAAGTCCTATCGTCCTCTTTTAACTATTGCGGTCGTTTGATTTTTATCTCCCATTCAGAATATTGGATATTCTAACTTCTCAATTTTTCAACTCCTTTGTTTTTCCTCCTTAGACAGTTTTGAGGTTGGTTTTAACCTATGTGGTAGAGTGACATGGATGTTTTAGCCTACGTGGCAGGGTGATATGGACAGAGATTATAAATATGTTTTTTGAATTTTGTATAAACAAATATATTTTGAATTTGGAGATCAACCCAAAACAAAATTTGTTCCTCATGAAGATATCCATCATTCTACAAAAGTTTCAAATTCATACGAGTTCGAAAAGTCGTATTTTTAGGTAAAACAGAAGGCTACTGCAAAATTCGGAGAAATAAAAAAAAAGAAAAAAAGAAAAAAAAGGCCCCGTAGACCTCACCCATCAGCCACCGGGAGGAAGAGCTGGCTCGGGGCGAGAGAGAGGAAAGAGGATGAGGTGAGCTCGGTGGTTGACGGGTCGAGTCCGCAGGGCTTTTTTTTTTCCTAATTTTCTCAAATTTTGCAACAACTTTCTGTTTTGTCTCAAGAATATGATTTTCGGATCTCGGTATGCATTTGAAACTTTGTAGAAGGACAGATCTCTTTATGAGGAATAATTTTTGTTTTGGACTCATCTCTAAATTTGAAACAAATTTATTTTTACAAAATTTGAAAATTTGATTTATAATCCGCGTCCACGTCACCTTGCTATGTAGGCTAAAACATTCACATCAGTCAGTCTGCCACGTAGGCTAAAACTATCATCAAAACCATCCGAAGAGGAAAAACAAATGAGTTGAAAAGTTTAAGTAGTCAAAATACCCGGTATTAATGATCAAGGCGATGAAAATTTGATTTTAACTAAAACTAAAAATATTTATATTTTAGAACCGAAGAAGTGCATCAAAAAAAAGTTAGACAAGACAATTGAAGCAAACAAACGTAACCTCAACACTGTGAGAATAGGGCGTGCAAGCCCGGCGATGCTTGACAGGATTGATGTTTGATGATCCTTTTTTTTTCTTATTTTTCTGTCATAAACTAACTTTTATTTGATAAAAATGTTCCTCTGTATTTAACTCACCTTCAAGCTGCTTCTTTTTTTTTGCATGCATGTAACTACAACTTTATTTTCCTTTTTGGAAATTTTACGCAAAATTCAAAATAGTAGTCATTTCAGTTTTGTGACAGTAAAGATAAACTCCTGAAGTGGTATCAGCACCTGGCATATCAGTGTAGGAACGGCATAAACTTATTCATCCTTTTCCCTCAAAAACTTGTTATTCATGTTTTTATATTCATAGATATTAGTTAAGTAGCTGCTACTCCTATCTGCTAGCTGGATATATATACAGGAAAACAGTTATAATCCTATCTTCCCTTGTGTTTGAAACAAACCTAAGCGTTACATTTCCATTGTATACATTGTTTAGGTAGTCAGAGACTGATTGATATGCAGGAACACAATTATAATAACTTGCAGGGTGTTTGTTTCATCACAGTAACCTCCATCAAATGCTATGTGACTTATATAAAATTGGATAATGTATTTAATGGCTTCTCTTGTAGAGTACCGGTTTGTACACGTGATCAGTTGCATTTTACCTAAAACTGTTGACAGTTGACACCTTCGATAGTATGGCCGATTCTTCATTTTGGATGCAATCTTGGAGGAGCTTAAGACTTAGAGCCTCATATATGTAAGTTCAATCAAATCGAATTGGCCCCACTCAACTGGAATAAAATCACAACTGCTAAAGAGAACTCTGTACACTGCTGTTTTATTTTGAGATCTCTTCTTTTGTTCCTGTTTACGAGCCTGAGATTGTATCATATTATGTTGGATATTGATTTTCGCGAGTGGGAAAAAAAGAGGGAGAGGGATTGAATTACAAAAGCACATTTGAAGTTCAATCAAATTGATTTTTCTAAGCATTTTGTTTACTAAGAACTCCTAGCTCCATAATATCCTGAATATGCCTAAGATAATTTTATTTTTTAGTATTCACTTGAGTAGCTCTCTAGAATATCTCCACCAAGCTTAAGATTGGAACATTTGAAGGGTATAGCTAAGTCCAAATTACTACCTTCAAATATAACCAAAATCCAAATAAACCCCTAAACTATTTTTTATTTATTTTATTTTGCCATTTAGCTCAATTTACTCTTACTACAATTTGTTTTTTTTATATATAAGCTTAATCTTAAGTTAAAATTTTACAAGATGACAGAGAACATCATAATACATGTTATCATATTTTTATCATTATTTTTATATAGTTTTGTATCCTAAGTAATTAATTTACTATTAAATATCACTACATATGAAAATAATTTAAAAAATATGATGTATTTTTTAAACTTGTGTTATGATGTGCTATATTATCTTATAAAATTTCAGCTGAAGATGACACTTATACATGAAAAAACAAAAAAGACAAATTTTTACTAAAGATAAATTGAGTCAAATAGTAAAGTTGTGAGAATTTTTTAGACTTTGACAATACTAAAAGTAGTAATTTGGATTTTATCCTATTTAATATAATCTAATCAAAACAAATAAAAACTGTAAAACATGTATGACAGAAAGGAGCACGGCAATGCCGTGCTATATTTTTAGTTGGTTACCTATTTCATATCATTTTCTTGTATATGGATTGTTTGCTCTGTGGGCTGATCGCGCCAACCCCATCGTGCTGCAACAGACCGTGTTGCAACGGGTTATGCCACGAGGCGAGTCGGGCTGTGCCAGGTGGCACAATTGCCCTCCTATAAGTTTACCAATAAGGCGGCCACATTTAAAGTTAATAAAATTAAATCTTTCAGACTGAACGAATGTGCGGCTGTAAAACTCTGATCACTATTCTCAAATGGATTAATTTGATGTCGTTACAATTTTGTAAAATTTAAAATATATCATTCAAATTCACGTATTATTGATTTGCGAAGTTTCAAATTTGTAAAATTATAATCACATAAATCTAATTTGCTTCTCAAATCCACCGAAAATCGCCTCTTATTTTTTTTTTTGATATAAAGCCCTTTCCGCCTCGTGCTCTCACCACCAGGCCTGCTCGCCACCCTTGCCGCCGCCGGACTCCGGCCATACCGCAGCCACCGACCGCTTCGCCGCCGCCGCTCCTTATTTCCGTCAAATCCAGCCGGCTCCCGTGCTCCCTAACCCTAACCCTAACCCTAACTCCGTCCCCTTCATCTCCGGTGGAGTCACGCGCGATGGAGGTTGACCCGTTGGATTTGAATCGGCGGAATCCGTTACCCCTATCCGTGCAAAGAAGAGGCCGGCTTCCCCAGAAATTCAATCTAGGGACGGCAATAACTCGTCCATGTCTGCCACCATCGACGACGACTGGGATGTCAGCGACTGCGATAGCCAGGATGAGATGGACGACGAGGAAGAAGATGTGGATGAGAATCAGGGTACAGATTCAAACTCCCTTTAAGTAAACTTTTTTTTTTTTTTGAGATTTCATTCCTTTCAATCGACTGGAATCGAGTAAGCAGCAACAATGGCGTCTTTGTGGTTAAGGCTTCCGGGTTTTTTTTTTTTTTTTTTTGAGGGAGTTCCATTTGTATGGTTTAGCATTGCGCGGGAGGAAGCTACGGACCTGACATTAGTGACGGCCATCAATGGGGGGTGTGGGGTGGGGAGCGAACGACTCTCTAACCTTCCTGCTGCTGGAGGTATTATAAAGAATGAAACTATCCGATCACGATCATGCCCACATGATACAACTGACTGGAAGGAAATTTATTTCCGTTCAGTTGAAAATTTTATTTTTTTTGTTTAACTTGCTTGGATTTCTTCTTGCTTGCCTTAGGCTGCCATGATCCATACCGAAATACGGACAAAAAAAATTCTAATCAAATTAATTAATCATTTTGTTAACGCCCATTTTTAGTGGGTGTTCCTTGATTGTGCAGCACTGCTACGAACAACACCGAACAAAATTTGGTTTTTATCTATGATTTTGGATGTAGGGACCTGCCGGCCTTTCACAGTTAATGAATTTCTGAGGTTAAGCAGTGACCATTTTGTGCAGACTGATACAATATATGCAAGACAGGATCTTCATCGTCGAGGCCCTGCACCCCTTAGTCTTTTCTGTCCATTAAAAGATTATGTCAGCGAAGAAGGATTCAGTCATTGGTTTGGTTCTCAGTATCATCTCTTTGATGAATCTGAAAGTATGAGTGTTAAGATAATTTGTTCTCTGATGCTTTCCACTATTCACTCGTAATCTATCACTAATATTGTAATTCTCCACTTATTTCTCACACTTCATTTGTTGAAATTTCAGTCAGTGTCAACAATGTTGGAACATTTAATTGCTCAGATATTTGTGTTTGTCGTCCGATGGAGTTGCTGCAGATCATTGATTTGAAAATAGCTGGCTATCAACATGCCCAGCCAGGATGTGCCAAAATTTTTGGATTTTTTGCAGTCCGGGATAGGTTAGAACCTTTGCGCAACTATGTCTACAGATGTCAGGTTGACAATTATGAAGCTGTCTCTGTCAAGCCAAAGACGGTAATCTGGTTTGAAAGTTACAATTTACATACGTGCATATTTGTCACCATGAAAATACCATGCCAGCTTGTTTGATTTTACGATTCAATATTTCTGTTGGTTTGGCAGTTCTACATATTGATCTCAATCCATGCTAAATTTGTTTGTTGTAATCTATGTTTTTGACATGCAAGTCATCTAATCACTGTACAGAAATCTTTTGTTATTCTATTTTTTAAACATGCTTCGTGTTTTATGATCATTTTCTAGTTTGCCAAAAACTGAGAAATTCTGATCTTGTTCTTTTGGTCCCAAATTGTAAGGTATGGCACGCTTATCATTGACTAGCCCTGCTAGATGCATTTGCATTTCAAGCCGCGCACTGTTCGAGTTCAAACTCTGCATTCGTACTGAGGACTCATGAAGATAAGCATAGAGATGATATTTTGATTGAAGGATGTGATGAAATGACTAACTTGTTTGGAATAGAGTCATTTGTTAAAACTGGACGTTTTTGTGGGGAAAAGTGTGGATTAGATGTCACATATTCAATTTTGAACATTGCTGTCCAGGCAATAGTCGATGTTGAGATTGTCTGTGCTCCTGTGTGCGGTCTTGATATAAAGTTGCATGCCAAGACCAGTGGCTTCAATGATGTGATCTGTCTCTTCCAAGGTGTTGCAGAAGCTGGTCACAAGTTGAGTTCAGTTGTAGCAGTGTTGATAGAGAGTCACATTGATCTTCGGCTTCAAGGGTCATCAATGGATAATGGTCTTTCCCAGAAGCCGTCCGGTAAAGTGTGGAGGTGCACATTTGATGCCTGTTATCATGGAACAGCAGATGAAGAGGTGAAGTTTGATGATTTCACAACAATTTCAGTGAAGGTCACCTGGAAAGCTCTTAAAAAATGTTTTCCTGAATAGTAAAAGGTATTTACACGATGACTCACTGTTTAGTGTATTTTCAGTTTAAACGGGAGTTTAAACCGGTTTAATCAAGCTTGAAATGGGAATAAACGGTTTAAACGGCCTAAACAGGGATCCTCCGTTTACTGACTTAGATGAACATTGATCTTAAGTAGTGGATAATCTTAAGAGCTAGTGGAACTCTACTTACAGAAAAGCTGGAAGATTTTCCTTTGAGCTATTTCTGTGCAATCTTGGAGTTGCTATTTCTATCTTCTCAGTGTGTAGCAAGTGAATGAAATGGTGAGCGAACTTAATTAACTAATATTAGTTTTGCTAGGTTGCACTTTATTAGCTTGGTTACATGCCGTAGGGGTATGAATGAACTTTCATTCTCATAATCTTAGATAGTTTTTAATCTCTCTAATGATCTTCTCTCACTGTTGGTTACTATTCCAGTGAATCAATTCTGATACTTTACTAAATCTTTTTCATGCAACAATATGTGTCTTATGACATATGAACACTTGCTTGGGTTGTCCATATTATGACTAACCAAGACCTGACTTTTACTTCGGTGGTAAAAGTTCACATCTTTGTCCTTCCCCATTTTTTTTCTTCTAATGTCACATATTTATCATACAACTTTACCTGGATTACTAGTCGAAAGTTGTGGTTGGATTAGGGATATCCTATGTACATAGCAACAAATATATTTAGGAAAATTAGTATTACATGCCAAAGCACTAAAATAATTTGAACAGGTTATTTCTAGATCTATTAACATCTTAATATTTTTGTAAAGTATGTAGGATGATGTACAGCCTAGCAAAATACAAAATCAAAAGGTAAATTTAATATATCTCTACTTTTTTAAAAACACAAATTTTCTTTTCTACATATATTTGGTAAAACGTTCTCAATAAAAATGAGTTAGATTATACTCATTCTATTCTTTAATTGATGTCGCTGTTGACTTTGAAATTCAACTTTGATTGTTTGTCTTATTCAATTTTTTTTTGATAAATTTCATATAGTTTAATATAATTTGATTTATT
>BCLG01000370.1:31946-56020 GCA_001602295.1 Zoysia matrella | reverse complement strand
TGGGCCGGCTGGGCCGCGCGGGAGGGAGGGAGAAGAGTGGGCCGGCAGGAAGAGAGGGAGAGGCGGCCCAAGACAGAGTTTCTTCCCATTTTTTTTTCCTTTTCTATTTTTTTTTAATTCTATTAATTACTTCTTAATCTTGTTGATTACTATTTGTCTATTCAATTAATTTATTTAAATTATATGCAATGACATGAATTGCTATGCACCCCTTAGCAAATTTATTTTTAAAAGAATTTTCAATCTACTCTAAATTGTGAAATGCATTTTTAAATTTTGAAATTTTAATATTTAGAAAGGTTTGAAATTTTAGGTGTCACAGTTGTAGCCCGAAACATTGAACCCGGACAATCCTAATCAGTGATCACCAACCAAGCCCTTTGCAGCTCGCAGCTCTATGTATCTCGAGAGTTCATTTCAGTCATTCAGTGTACACCGCGTGTCCAGTACAAATTAAAGCCATCAAGAATTTTCATACAAATATTTCATCTCTTTACCTAATTGGTTAGAAATCCTCCTATAGTATAGCCACAAGGCCCACAACTAGCTAGTTTCAATCTTTAGGGAGTATTGAGCATAACAGCTATAGCCATCAGAAGCCGGCCTTTTACGTCAGACAGCATGCTATTTCGACGGCAGCATAACTTGATGATGATTGGTTAAAAAAAAAAAAGACGACATATGCCTCTGTACGGTTTGCAATGTTCCATGGAATTTCTCATGACAGCGCAACATGTATGCAACATTTTGGCCGTGGAAGATAACTTATATAGATGTATATTGTATTTTGAATGACTGTTAAAGATGATGCCGAGTAATTAATAAATATGGGAGTATTTTTACAGTAATTAACAATGGCAGGAACATTTTTTTTCCGGTGGGATAAATCTTAAAAGAAACATACTGTAAGCATTTTGACATTGAACGAGAGGTATAATAACACTAGTACTTCTCTTCGTCTGTCCACAACAACTGAGAATACGAATAAGATACTGCGCATGAATCTCAAGCCTTGCAAGTGGGCCATCGATCGCCATCCATTTAGCTTCTCTGCGAATGCCACACAACTTGGACTCATCAGTTCAATCGTCGCCTTTGTTGTTTGGATGAATTGAGGAGATATTTTATCAAATACTAACAGCAGTGTTTGCTAGTTTCTACTAATATCCAGCAAGTGAGAAGCTGGGTCAAAGAAATTTCAGTTGTTGCCCCTCAATAAACTTGCTCTTCAATACGTGTGATTTTCATTTCGAATCATTAAATACGTTAGCCTCTTCAAAATAAGTCATTTTTAATTTTCCGCTTTAATTATTAACCAAAATACCCTTCTTCATCTCCGGTGGATCTAGCCGCCGCCGCTTCACACCTCGCCACTTCTCACTGCTTGGCTCGCCCATCTGCTTTGCTCTAGTTCAGCCGATTGCCTCGCCCGCATATGTCTGACTAACAGGTTCGCCTGCTCACATAATGTTGCAGGACCGACTGCTTTTTGGTGGGCAAGGCAATCGGTCGAGAGCACGGGAGAAGCAAATGGGCGAGCACAAATGGATGAGCCAGGTTGTGAGACGCGGTGAAGCGTGAAGCAGCAGCGGCTAGGTCGACCGGAGATAAAGAGAAAAGGTATTCTGATCAATGATTAAAGCAAAAAACTAAAAGTGGCTTATTCTGAAAAAGCTAACGTATTTAATGGCATACATATTAAAGGGCAAGAGCTGAAAGGCTCACGAATTGAGAGGGCCAGAACTAAAAAGTTCTGGTCCACTCGGACTTCCAGCACCGGCCGTCTGTATTCATTTGAGCTGGATGCTGAACACGTGGAAGTATGATAAGAAAATGACAAAAGGAATTAGTATGTGAAGGTGTGGCATAATTGATCACAGAAGATATTGACGGGAGTTACATACACAGGTGGCATAATTGAAAATCTAGTTTTTAGATGCACCAATGAAGCTTCATTGAGGCATCATTTCTCCACTGATACAGAGGATCGAGCATTAACAGAGTTGTCAAAAGAAGCCTAATATATAGCCTCCGCACTGTCGCGACCATATCAATTTTTTTAAACCAAGGATTGACTAAGTCATTAGAGACGGGTGAAGCATCGGTCACTGATGTAGAGTCATTAGAGACGGGCAAACAACCGTCACTGATACGAAGCATTAGCGACAGGTGAATAGCCGTCTCTGTTAAATCATATCAACGATGGTCGTTCCCGCAGCCGTCTCTGATGACACACACATCAGTGACGTGCACTGGTGGCAGCCGTCTCTGATGATACACTCATCAGTGACGCGCGTTAGTGGCAGCCATCTCTGATGACCCACTAATCAGCGATGTTGTTAGTCTTAGCTGTTTCTGATGACTCACTCATCGGTGACGCGTTTTGCTGATAGCCGTCTCTGATGAGAAACTCATCAGTTACACGTGTTACGAAGAGCCGTCTCTAATTTCTATGTTATTAGTGACCTAATATTTACACCCGTCGCTAATGTAGTGGAACCCGTATTAGTTTTTATTTTAAATCTGAGCCACCAGTTTACTCGATATCAATTGCACATCAGATAATAACAACCATCGTTGTATTACCAGCTCGATCTCTTATATAACGAGCATTTCAAATATTAACAATACGAGAGTCAATTGTTGCACATAACATTCACATAGTAGGACACATTGATCGTAACAGTCACAGTCACAATGTTTCATATTTAAATAAAACAGTATTATACATATCACAAATGAGAGCTACAATACATTTGCATTCACTTAGGTACAATGGAATTCTCCCTTACTGTAGATAACCTCGGAGATAAAAAAAGGTGGCCATTCGTTCTCGAAGATCAACGAGCACAGTATCATCGAGGACACATGTAAGGATGATGAAATCATGCTTATTGATCATAGCATGAGATGGGCATGTAATCATTCAACTATAACAGATCACTCAAATATTTAATTTAAAAAAGGTATAGTTTTTCTTTCTGTACTAAATATAGAATACACATAGATATTATCAGCACAGATCTTGTCTATGATTTCAAAATGCAAAAAACTTGGATAAATCACATGTTCTGCATGACTATCAAGGACATTAATATTTTCTCATAGTCTGAAAATATGTGTTCTAACATGAAGCCTCAACTACACCGCAAGAACTTATCAGATTTCTTCACTGATTGCTATCATATTAGAGTTGGCATTGCTGCTTATTTGTCACCCCCCATGCTACAGCATGCATAGAATTAAGTTGCCATGAAAAACAAAGCTGAGTAAATTGCCAAAAATAACAAGCCCTTCTCAGATATTTTCAGGAGGTACAAAGTTAATCATTATCATGAAAACAACAATGTCTTATCACTCAAATATTTAATAATGAAGTTATTAGCTGATTATTACATAAAGTTTGTTTCCTTAAAATAGTTTTGCTATAAAATGGTTTTTTTTCACACAACTCGGGATCATTTTTGTCTTATCCTATACAATCCTTTCCAAAATGGTCTTATGCTCATACTTATCTTGGTTTACAAAGTTTCTTTCTGTGCTGTTTCTTTTTTGCTAGGTTTGCTCTGATATTGACAATTTATTTTACCAAATGATAGGGAAGGTGTATTGGCATTTGTATCAACATTGCCTGTAAGAAAGGTACTGCAGTTTTCTAAATATCATGAAAAACAAATACTGATATGCACTAGCAACTGAAATCAGAATCTTAGAAAATGATATAGGAGTAAAAATCAAGTCATGTATCTTTTATTACAGTTTCACATATAACTAGACAAAACTTAATATATATTGTCAGAATCAGAAAATTCAGGAAACAGTGAAAAAATTACATATATCATGCTTAATTGATTGGGTTGATCACAAACCTCAGGTTTATTTAATTCTCCAGCTGCATCGACGGCATATAACATGTGATAGGCAGTATAGAAGTCACAAGAATTGCTCGACGGCTGCTGGTGGCACTACATATAAATATATGTGTGTATATATATAAGTTGACATCCAAGCAAAGAAGTATTAGAAATTATTCAAAGGCTATATGAAGGATTTTCAATTACTAAAAATTTCAGTAGATGTTTTACTTCAATTTTTCCCCTTTTCTTTCTAAGATCACTTTGAAAGAAATTCAGAAAAACCCTGCATGCATCCAAATTAGAAAATAAAAAATACCTAAAATTTTCAATAATTATCAAGGTGGATCAGCAAACTCACTCATCAAGTAATCCAGTCAAAATGGTTGAGTCATACTCCTTTGCATGTATATAATCCATATACCACACAGTACTCCATTTTATGCTAATCATCACAGCAATCCAGCGTCCACCAATATTGCAAGCAAATATAATAAATTCCCTCTTAGCAAAGTTGGACAAGGTAAATGTTTTTTGCACATAGCTCTTGACAGAATCTCTACCATGTTCAATGACAGATAATACCATTAATTGCGGGTCCAAAAAAACAATAGGATGATGATTCTTCTTTACATCTTGGGTCATGTACCTTAAATAATTAAAGTAGCTAAAATCAACTCAATTTCAAAGTGCTTTCAGAATATATAACAAGAGACAAATTTCAAAAACAAGTATATGACAATTTTCAGAAACAAGTATATGAGAAAAACATAAGTATTAGTAGAAGTTTGAAAGAACTTACAATGTGAAGCTCCTTAAAATTGACATGTCCAATGCATCAATGTTAAAAAGATCATATAAATCGCTGTAGTCCACATAGAAGTAACCAACATCAGAGGTAAGAAAGTGTTGGCAGTTGAATGACACTGAAAAGCTCTTCTTTTTCTCTCTACAACCATTCATATAGAAATCATGGAGACTGATGCATGAGCGTCCAGCCTTTAAAAGATCACTTGCATTCATCAGTTTCTTCCCATATATGAATTTGGAGTTGGATTTTGTCCATGTTGATGACACCAATGTCTTATCCTTGGTATTGATATCCTTTGCCTTCTTGGAGCCCTTTGCTGCACTACCAGAGGCTGTGGATGTCGCCGTAATCTTCTTCTGTTGGCCTTTACTGCTGTTCTTTGTTACTTTTGCTTCCTTCTCTGGTTGCACTTCCTGGCTTTCAAATTTTGGCTGATGATTTATTTGCCATTTTTTTTTGTATCTATAGGTACTGAAATGTCCTTCTCTATATGGTTGAGATCGATGTGTTCTCTTCTCCATTGGACCCTTTGCAAAAGAGCATGTCCTAATGTTGTTATCTCATCATTTGGTGGAACTTCTAACTCACTTCTCGATACTTATTGATAACAAAATCCACAGAGACCACTACATATCCCTCACGAATTGGGATGGTATTCAGGACTTTCTGTTGAGGATAGACCTATCCTCTAGTGACTTCAATAGGAAAACCATCAATGATCTGCAACAGGGAACATGCTGTAGGCTCGGAGAGGAGGCTGATTGGATCGGGCTCTTGCTGCCCTTCCTTTGTATGCTGCATCATCTCACCATAAAGATCGGGCTCACCCTCAGGACCACTTGCTGATGCACAACTGCTCTTATATGCATCTACTGAGCTTATCTGATGTGGACTTGCAGCAATGGGAACAAGTTTAAGTCCTTGAGCAGCAAGGATGCTTGGGATATTGGCTATTATGTCTTGTCTTTGAGTAGTAAGGATGCTTGGGATATTGGCCATTATGTCTTGTGTGACCTTAGCACGAATCTGTTCTGTTATCTTGTCCATATCAACCTCATTGAGTTTCCTCTTCTTCCATGTTCTGCCCATCCTACCCTCCAGCCCTCATAACTTGATACAGTAGCAACAATTACCGAGATCAACCGTCGCTGACAAAATATGCTGCATAGCAGTACATAGGTTCACATATAACAACACAATATTATTGATTGACCAAAATTACATTACATCAAGTTTTTTGCTTGCAGCATGATGAATCTAATATTGACATTGTCTTCTACCCCTTTTTGCAGACAACACAAAGAAGATAAGGCTACAATAGAGTGCCCAGTCGATCAGTATGAGAAAATTCAAGAGAAATACCTAGTTGATCACGATGAGCTGGACATTTGGTCAAATGATAAGAACAGGTGCACTCCCAACTAGAATCCTATAGAACACAATGCTGCTACTTAGTAACCCAACAGGATGTAAAAAAGATGGATATTATGTTAAATTGAACTAAATTGCAGAAATTAGAAATGTACAAAGGACACTACCTTTGTTTTTGGCGGACTCTCGGCACACGGATCCCTTCGTGGTGGTCAGAACGTAAATAAGGAGTTTTTTCGCTTGCTGGGATCTTGGGCATGATTGAAGTGGCAAATGGAGGAACTTCATCAAACTGGTTATACTCATCCTCATCCACAACATTTTCTACCCCCACAACCCTTCATTTGCCTGGGAGTACCACACGCCGTTTTTTTTTTGCACCGTGTCGGTCACATAAAAGACTTGGGCCACATGTTTAGCAAGTACAAAGGGCTCTTCTTTGTATCTAAGATGGTTGAGATCAACCGTGATGAAACCATACTTGTCCTTTTGAACACCTGTCGTGCCTTGTACCCAACGACACTTAAATAGAGGTACCTTAAATGTAGTATAGTTGAGCTCCCAAATCTCCTCTATCTGACCATAGTATACACTCTTGTCCATATTGTTGTCATATGCATCTATACGAACACTGCTATTTTGGTATGTGCTCTTTTTGTCTTGGGCAACCATGTAAAATGTGTAACCATTTACCTCATATCCTTGATATGTCACGATTGTAAATAAGGGGCCTGCTGCCAATTTATGAAGCAATTCACTTTTATGAAAACTCAATTTATCAATTTGATCTCGTAGCCAGATATTGAACTTTGTCATATGTTGTCTGGCTAACCAAGAATCACTCCGACCAGGATTTTTTTCAAGAAGCAACCTCTTGTGCTCTTCAATGTAATCAGACACTTCAGTCATTTGTTGCAGCACTAAGAAATGAGATTGTTCATAAGCTTTGAGCTCACGGGTTATTACCATTTCACCAAGAGTGCCTATGCCTACCAATCTGCCTTCATGGGGACCTTTTGGTACACCAATGGATTCTTTTGGGTCAATGTAATTGAAACACCACTCAACTACCTCCTCTGTAGAGTAACCTTGAACAATACAACCCTCAGGCAAAGATCTGTTCCTTACATATGACTTAAGAACGGTCATATATCTCTCATATGGATACATTTGATGCAAGAACACAGGACCAAGATACAAAATCTCTTTCACAAGATGTGCGGTAAGGTGTACCATGATATAAAAAAAGGATGGTGGAAAACACATCTCAAGAAGGCATAGTGTTTTGAAAAGATTCTTTTCTAGATCTTGTAGTGAAGATGGATCAATGACCTTTCGAGCAATAGCATTGAAGAAAAAACATAGACTAATGATAGCTTCACGAACTCGTATGGATAGAATGTTTCTAATACCAACTGCGAGCAATGCAGTCATTATGATATGGCAATTATGATACTTCATCTTACCCATTATTTTCAATTCCTTCAAAGAAAAAAGCCTTCCAATATTGGTCGAGTAACCAGATGGACTTTTTATGCTCCTGAAGAACTCACATAGCTCTCTTTTTTCCTTCTTTGATAGTGTAATAGAAGCTGTGGGCAAATCTTCATTGGTACCTTTGGGACAAAGCTCCGGCCTCAAACCCATGTCCTCCAAATCTGCACGTGCGTTTTTATGATCTTTGCTTTTTCCCTTCATATTCAACAAGGTACCTAGGAGACTATCACACACGTTCTTTTTAACATGCATGACATCAATGGAATGTCGAACATCTAAATCTTCTCAATAAAGTAGCTCCCAGAATATCAACTTTTTCTTCCATATTTCTTTTTCATCACTCTTAGACATGCGCTTCCTTTTTCCAAGGGTTGTCACAATTTTCTTGACTTGGTCATGAACATCTTGTCCACTAAAATGCCGTGGAGCTGACGCTGTCTCTTTTGTTTCATTGAATTGAGCCTTTATAGTCCGGTATGTATAAGACTTTGGAAGAAAATAATGATGCCTCATATATACTGTTTTCTTAGAATTTTTTAGCCACATGCTCTTAATGTCATACAAGCATTGAGAACATCCCATTCCTCCTTTACTTTGCCCAGCCACAGCATATAAAGCAGGAAGATCTTGTATTATGCACAACAACATTGCATGTAACATGAAGTACTCTCGCTTAAATTGATCCTATACTTCTACACCATCATTCCATAACCGTTTGAGATCATCCACCAATGGTCTCAAATACACATCAATATTGATGCCAGGTTGTTTAGGGCCAAAAATTAGCACTGTCAACATATGTACTTTCTCTTGTTGCAAAGCCAAAGTGGTAGGTTATAGATGCACAATACGACAGGCCATGTGCTATGGGAAGTACTCATGTTACCAAATGGATTCATTCCATCCGTACTCAATGCAAACCTTATATTCCTCACTTCTTTAGCAAAACTTTTGTATTTGGAATCAATGTTCTGCTACTGAGCTGAGTCAGAAGGATGCCGAAGATTTCCATTATTCTTACGACTTTCCTTGTGCCAACGGAGAAGTTGAGCCTCTTTCATGTTTGCAAACAAGCGCTTGAGATGAGGGATGATAGGAAAATACCACACAACTTTTCTTGGATGCCCTTTCCTTTTACCAACTACCTCATCATCACTCTCATCTCTTCTAGGCTTGTATCGCGAGGTTCCACAAAAAGGACAATGGGTCAACTCTGTATAGTCACCCTGATATATCATACCATCTTCCTTGCATGCGTATATCTTTTGCACTTCCAATCCCGAAGGACATATTATCTTCTTGACGTCATAGGTGTTTGTAGGCAACTCACTTTTTTCTGGAAGCATATCCCCTAGCAGATGCAATAACTTGGTAAAACTCCTATAGGACCAACCATGCTTTGCCTTCAATTGCAAAAGTTTGAGGACTGAATACAATCTTGTGAACTTCTTATCACATCCAGAATACAAAGGTTTCTTAGAGTCTTGCACTAGCTTTTGAAACTTTGCAAACTCTTCACAATTATACCCTTCATCCCCTTCTGCATCAAGCACCATCTGGTCAATATCATCAACAACATCAGTATAGTGATCACTGATAGATAAGATGTCATCATCTTTGAGATGCATATCTTCAACATTGCAACAAGAGGGCCCGTAATCCATGCTATCATCCATGATTCCTTGATCCATCTCATCAAGATTAAATCCCTCTTCCCCATACTTATTCCAAACTGCATAGTTTTTTTTTGAATCCACGCATGATTAAATGAGAATGAAGGTGCATGGAATGTGGGAACTTCTTGTCGTTGCGACAGTCAAAGCATGGGCAGAAAATAGCAGTCGTCTTCTTCCGCTTCATGTCCTTCTCCGTGATAGCGATGAAACCCATGACACCTTTAATGTAATCATCACGAGTACGGTTCTCAAGGTACATCCAATAGTGATTCGACATCTGTAGTTACAAAATAAGCAACATGTCACAAGTCAAGCATTGCAAAAATTTTGAAATAAATGACACAAAAATAGATCCACTAAGATATCTTGGCCTCACATAGGCGGTGATAAACTATACTAGCATAAAACACCGTATATAAATCCAAAATGTTCCATAATAGCACTACCTTCTCTGTGAGGTTGTATGTTTTGGAGTGGTGAGATCTCCCTCTTTCAGCCTTTGGTTTCCTCGTTACACTAAAACATGATTTCAGAGAGGGAATATTAAGTTCAAAATTTTGCTTACTCTTTTTTTAACAACAAATTTTATTTACTTGTGATAAGTGTAGAACAGTTTACAAGTATTTTATGAACCGTTGTCTGAAGTAAACTTGAACACCAAAATTTCTGATTTTGTTATTCTTTCAATTTGTAAAATACAAGAGGAATATATTCACAAACAAACTGAACAAACTAGTAGCTAAAGCACGCAGTAAGCAAGCACAAGTTGGCATTTCAACTGCAACTCCAAACAAGAAACGGATCACAAGAGGAGTACATATATACCTCAATGCATTTCGCAACTCCAAACAAGAAACGGATCACAAGAGGAGTACATATATACCTCAATGCATTTCGCTGCTGCATTCGTCTCTGAAAAACACTTCAATCTTCATAATAAGAGCGTACATACCATGGGCATGGAGCTCTCAGATCTCATCGAGTGGCTCAATCTACTACGAGAGAGCTTGATGGAGGGGATCCATCGGCAAGGGGGAGGCGCAATGTCCACGCAACCCTAGAGGGCAAGAAGGGAGTGTCTTATCTATGTCTCTCGTCGATTTGATTTAATTTAAGTTAACCACGTTAGAGACGGGTGTTTGTGCACACGTCTCTAATGAGGCATATCAGCGACAGCCGAGAAACAGCCGTCACTGATATCACACATCAGAGACGGCTAAGTAACAGCCGTCACTGATGAGAACATATCAGCGACAGTCGTAAAAAAGCCGTCTCTGATGACAATTATCAGTGACGGGTAACTTGCAGCCGTCTCTAATGAGACTTTATCAGCAACAGGCAGAAAATAGCCGTCTCTAATATGCATCTTCAGCCACCGTCTCTAATGTGTGTCATTAGCGACAGGCTTATATTACGCGTCTTTAATACTTCGTGATCCGCATATATCAGTGACATGTAAAATCGCAGCCATCACTAATGTGTCATTAGCGACGGTTTTTTATAAACCATCTATAATAATAGTGTCTTCTTTGTGTCAATATGTGGTAAGGTTCTCCAACCAACCAAACTCAAATAGCAGCTCTCCGGACAGTTTACAACTCTCGTTGTATATTATTAGAAATTAGAGCCATCAAGAATGTGCATGCGTTCCAAGTTTTTATAGGGACCAGTAATTATGACATGTACGTAAAGGTCTATCTTCTTCATTTAATAGTACACCTGTTGCCCTGCCAACCGGTATCTTTCCCTGAAGTGTACTCAGCATACGTGCTAGTACTTCGCAAAATAGCATTATGAGCTCAATATATAATGCATTAATTTTTGCTCATTTTATGTCACAGCGATAGTTTTAACCGGCAAATCAAATTTTCATTGCAAATTCTTAAAGAAGTAGGAGTACTACTTAGAAGCAATACATCTCTGTCGGACCAAGCTGTCTACCATTTAATTTATCATGCCAGCTAGAAGGATGTCCCATGTAATTTCACGCAGGCATGCAAGCAGCCTCCATACCTTTGAATTAAGATTTAAATTCGATGTGCTCACCACCTCTCAATATTAATTTGGAAGTTTATTCTAGGAAAATTAGATAAATCTTTTGCCATGTGTGAATATACTGGCAGTGCCTAATTACACTTTGTAATGAGGAGAACCTAAAATCATAATAGCTGCATCTCAGTGACAAGTGACGCGGAAGGATCATCAATTCCTTGTAGTAGCTGCTTCAATTTTAACATTTTGACCTATGTTTAAGGACATGTAGAAATTAAAGTTGCTCTACATAATGTTCTGATAAGGAATGGGTCTATAACCTTGAGCAACGGAGATGACAAGGTGCAGGAAAGCCGATCTAAACTGTGGCGGTAATGAAGCGTGGGCCGTGGGGTGTGGATATAAATCATTTCAGCTCACAGGGTTATTGAGATGTGTGAGATCTCATCTTTTTCGTGGTGCTCACAAATCACAACACTGTATGTAGCCTCCAACATATCCACAGACGTGGCTAATGTTGCAGTCCAGGAAGATACTGGGTGAGCATTCTCATGTCTATGATGCTTAATCTAAATTCCCAATGCATCCCACTACTAGCTAGTATAATTAACAGCAGGTCTCACACTTGCATCAACCACACCACTCTCCATTCTACACGACCGCAAGAGAGGATGTTTCGTTTAATGCATGGTTCCTGGGAGCTTCTATCCTAGAAGCTTTGAACATACACAACGACTATGGTCCATATATTTCAAACTGGATGGAACAGTAATTAAATGGGACAATTGCAAATCTGTCCTTGTTGCGGGTCTGACTCTGATTTGGGACCTCTTTCTGGGACTTCACAAAAATTTGGAACTTTTTTGAATCCGAAGTGACGAGTTGTCCCTATTCCATTAGGAGCTCTTAATGCTCGTGTGAAACCCAATAGGAAAAGGATCAAAATACCCATGTAAAACTATTTTCGTTTATAATTGCACGTTTGTCCCTGTTTGACAGGAGTTTTGTACACTTTTGACAGAATTTGCAATAGAATTGCACAAATTTTGCTGCTAGAATTATCCGACATTTTGACTGGGGTTGGAAGGAATTGGATGGTGTGGGTAAAGCAAAACAAAGAGGGGTAATAATGCCTCTTTACTTTTAAAAAAAATTCTGGAAAAGGCATTACGTAACGGTGTTTGAAAATGAGGGCAAACAAGACTTTAAAATTAGAACAGTCCTACAAGTGTCCTAATTAAATCTACACAGCTATCAATTTCAGTCATTCATCGCATGTACCACCAAGACATTTAGTCTCTTCCGTTTGTTACAATTGGCTCTGTTGAGAGGTGAGATATTTGTGGTGCTTGTGAGTCGTGACATATATGCATATGCTGCTTCAGGTGGCACCGTGGCAGCTTCACGTAGTTAGGTGCTCAAGCCCCAAATCAGTTGGAATATGACACTAAGAAATAATACTACTACAACAAAACATTAATTGAGACTGAGGGAACGCCATGATATTCTCACATCAATTGTATGGCAAATTTGTAGCTCTCTGGAACGCTGGAACCATGCAAGCCTCAACTATTAGAACAAGTTGATGTCCATAGCCAGCGTCAATGAAGTTTGAGTCAACAAAATTGTAGTAGCACAGGAAAGTTATCACATTTGTTGGATCTTATGAATATTGTCGTTACCTTTATCACTGAAGGTTTCAGGCTGATAACAACTTCCGCTTGCAATACGTGGAGGTATTGAGGTCGCCTTGTCTGAGGACAGGCAATTGCTTGCTGAGGTCAAAAGCTTTGAAGAGCCGCCAGTATGAATCAGGCTGTACTTAAGGTTCCCTAGGCATCTCATTCCAATCAGGTTACACCTATCCTCCAACTCTCGACATGAGAGTGAACATTGCATGTGCTAGTTTTCTCGTAGTTTCCGTGACCATGGCATAGAAAAGATAAGCTCTGTGCATCCGGTATATATATCCAGTATATATAGACTGCACATGTAGGACACACAGTATATGTAGGATCATGTGGTAGGTATATTGCCACAAGTGTATTTGTACCAACGTACGTAGTCAGCTCCACTTCTTTAAGATGTTGCATAGCTAGGGAAGATGTCAGCCTTCAGATTTGAGTTTGTGCATGTGTCCGCTACCTGCCCTGCATTTGGGAAAAATGATTAATGGTAACTTCTGGGGTGCAAAGGGATGAAGAAAACAGAGTGAAAACAAAAAAAAAAAAGATTTACTATTCTTATCTAAACAAAATAGGGTTACGACAACGGCGTTAATCGCAAAAAGGAAACGGTGATAAACCTAGTTGGGCATCGTGCCTCGTGCTCCATGTTAAACACTAGCCGATACAACTACTCGGAATGAACCTGATCAAATTTTAACATACTCTCTCCGTTCTTTAATTATTGTCGTTGTTGACTTTTAATTTGAATTTTGACTATTCATCTTATTTAAAAAAATTTGATGAGTATCATATATTTTATTATAATTTAATTTATTATTAAAAGTATTTTAATCACAAATTATAATTTTATACATTTGTATTTATTTTTTAAATAAAATGAATAGTCAAAGTTAAAATTAAAAATAATTAAAAAACGGAGGGAGTACAGCATACTGACACTGCTGCTGATAAGCACGGATAGTGTACATATGAATTTTGTATGCATGTGAGGATTGTACATTCTCGGTCCTTGTTACAATGAAATACGCAAGATTCATTAGCATGATCGCCATTGCAATGATAATATTAATTAACTAGCAAAGGAAGGTGACACCAACAGAAGTTATCCATCGATCCCATGAGGACAAACAGCAATTTCAACTCCGGAAAAGGGTGTATTTTTTCACTCTGAAAAAGATCTTTGAAATCAGAATTGGAATTTAATTAGAACAGTCTTGTAAGTGTCCTGATTAAATCTATACAGGTCATCAATTCCATAGTCACTCATTGCATCTACCAAGAGACCTACTTTCTTCCATTTGACTTCACAGTTGACTTAGCATAGGGGCGCGATATTTGTGGTGCTCATGGCATCCACATGGTACTTCAGATGTTAGTTTCATGCAGTTAGTGCTCAGGCCCAAAAAAAAAAAAAATATATATATATATATATATATATATATATAAGACTGAGAAATAATACACGTGGCATTAACATTACTACAACACAACTTTATAATTGACAGTGAGGGAATGATACCCTCATATCAATTGTCTGGCGAACTTGTAGATCTCTGGATTAGTGCTGGAAGCTTGCAAGCCTCAACCTTGGGAACAAGTTGACATCCGCAGCCAGCGTCAAAGAAGCTCGAGCCAATCATATTGTAGCAGAGCGGATGGTTACCACATTTGTTGGATCCTACGAATATCGCTAAGTAACAACCATGTACAGTTTCACGGAATGTTTCAGGCTGATAACAACTCAAACCTGCAATCCGTGGAGGTATTGAGGTTGCCTTGTCTGAGGCCAGGCAATTCCTTCTTGAGGTGAAAAGCTTTGAATAGCGGCAAGCATGAATCAGGCTGGACTTAAGGTTCCCTAAGCATCTCATTCCAATAAGGCTACACCTAAAATTCCTCCAAGGAACTCTCCTACATATATACTGGAGAGAGAACTTTGCATGTGTTAGTTTTCTCATAGTTTCCATGGCCATAGTGTAGAAAAGATAAACTATGTGTGTTTGGTATATATAGACTGCACATGTAGGACACACAGTATAGTATATATAGGATCATGTGGTAGGTCTATCACCCCAACAATTGTATTTACACCAACGTACGTAACCAGTTACATTTCTTCTGTGGTAGGTCTATCACCCCAACAATTGTATAGCTAGGGAAGATGTCAGCATTCAGATTTTAGTATGTGCATGTGTCTGGTACCTGCAATGCATTTGGGAAAAATGGTTAATGGTAGCTTCTGGGGTGCAAAGGGATGAAGAAAACAGAGTGAAAAAATAAATAGATTTACTATTCGTATTTAAACAAAATATGTTCACGAAACGGAACTGAGATCAAACCTAATTGGGCATAGTATAGTACGTCGTGCTCTATGTCAAACAATAGCTGATGAACCGATTCAGCATGAGCCTGATCAAAATTAATTTTTATGGCGTATTGATACTGCTGATAATTAGCACAGACAGTATACATATGAATTTTATAAATATGCATGTGAGGATTGTACATTGTCAGTCCTTCTAACAACGAAATGCACAAGATTAATTAGCATGATCACCACTGCAATATTGATAATATTAATTAACTAACAAAGGAAGGTGACCCCAACAAAAGTTCTCCAGCGATCCTTGAAGCCATCGACGAGTTGATGGCCAATCAGATGAGAAGACTAGTGTTGGAGATCTGATGAAACATATCCTACGTATCTCAGCACAATGGTTGATTCAAGGGTACCCATTTCTCTGCTGATTGGGTAGTTTACTATTCACCGATGAACCTAAATCAAATAAGGACTTCCACACTTGTACTCAGAAGACGTTTCTTCTGGAACAACTTCAGTTTCATCTCCTGACACGTCTCATGCCTAGCATGAAGCAGCTAACTGATCACTATCAACCACCAGCCATGGAATGGAATCCTTCCTGCTGCATGCATTGCGGCTTATGTCCGTTCTCAGTCACACTCAGTGTTCAATTACGCTTTCACTGCCACTTTTGGGTCGTTCACTGAAGATGGCGGGTATGCATCTAATGTGTTAAAAAATGATCTACGAAGACACAAGATTTTAAGTGAAAAAACCCTTCAATATGAAGGAAAAAAACCACGGGAGACAAATCTTATTATTGGTGGTATATATGTTACATATACAAGGGGTGCCTATATACGTATGCAAGACACTGACAATTATTGAGGCTTATACCAACAAACTAACAAGATTTGTCTGCAACTATATGGAGTGGTGGCTAGCTAGAGTACATTACTTAAATTTTGCGAGCTTTATCACAATCATTGGAGTACACTAGTACTCGCAAAGTAGTATTTTTTTATTGAAGATCTAAGAATTCCTCCTAACGAGACAAAGGGTGATCAGTGTTCATTGTTCAGTGGTGTTACCCTTTAATTGACAAAAGAAAATAGACCAAATTAAGGCATTTGGTCAGTGTTCATTGTTCAGTGGTGTTGAAATTTCTCCAGGAAGTGAAGATCTGTAGGTCCAGAGGAGATGAACGTTAACTCGAATTTCTGAAACAGGTACTGACTTGGGCGCCGGAGCTCAAAACAATCCCCTACAACCTTTGATCCTTCCTTTGGTATCTATCGCGACAGACTGTCTGTTCAATAATAATAATAATAATAATAATAATAATAATAACAACAACAACAACAACAATGACAAATCTTAATTGTAAAATATGGAATCAACGACAAATTGTTTGTTGAAAAAATTTAACAACTAATCTTCTAACGATATATTTAGATATTTAGCAAATAACTTCTGATGTTAATTTTAGATTGTGGTATAGTGAGCTGAGGAGGTTTGTCCGGAGCTACTTGGCTTCAGTGGCAAAGCCAGGTTCTCCAACCCTGGTGCACAGGCACCAGGTAAAAAAAAACGTTTTCTCTTATAAAAACACACATATATTTCAATATTATTTGAAAACTAATGGTATTCACTACCGGAATGCCCCTGTTTGCCGAGTGCCCTTAGCACTCGGCAAAAGGTCAAAAACACTCGGTAAAATGTTTGTCGAGTGCCATCCACGACATAGACCACTCAGCCTACTTTTTGACGGTAAAGAGACGTTTGCCCAATGTTTTTTATCGGGCACTTGGTAAAATCTTTGTCGAGTGAACTTTAAACCCTCGGTAAAAAAAAAGTAGACCGAACGGACAAAAAACAGTAACAGAGACTTTGCCGAGTGCCTGCATGCGACACTCGGCAAACTCTTTTTGTTTGCCGAGTACCAGCCTCACGACACTCGACAAACTCTTTTTTTTTCCCGAGTGCCAGCCTCGCGACACTCGGCAAACATTTAACTTTTGCCGAGTGTCTAGGTAAAAACACTCGGCAAAATCTTGGTGTTTGTCGAGTGTTTCTACCTAGACACTCGGCAAAATCTAGGGCACTCGTCAAAATATGTTTTTGAAATATTAAAATCAGCTAAAATCACACATATATCACATCACAGGCAGTTTATATAAATCACAAACATTCACATCACAAGCAATTTATATAGCCAAAAAATATATAAATCACATCACAGGCAGTTTATATAAACAAGTCTCACATAAAATACAATAAACATCTATCATATTAGTTTGCTTCACACATAGTCCAATAGCTTCACACACAGATCAACTACGAGGCTACTGCGGCGTATGAGACGATTAATTCGATGCCGCATGATTCGATGCCGCCGATTGATTCTGTACAAAGGAGAAAAGATTGCATATGTTAGACAAGATTTAAAGTAGAAAAAAACAACTTAAAACATTCATACTCACAGAAGTAGTTGCAGGAGGAGGTGGAGGAGGAATTAGCTCTGGTGGCAGATGTTGACCCATCATCTCGCTAAGACTTTGTATCCACTGAAACATATGCTCCATCCTCTGCCGCTCGGTCTCTTACCTCTGCCGATCGGCCTCCATCCTCGCTACCATCTTCTGCCTTAGCCTCCTCTCTTCTGCCAACTCGGCCTACAATATTTCACCTCAATATTACAATACAAAGCAAAGGTATGTAAAAATCAAAAAACAACGAATAAAACATAAGTAACCTGGAGTGCCTCCATCCGAGACTGTGCAGTGGCTGGTCGTGGGCGTATGGTCGGGCTTGAACTCGTGCTCCTTGCTCGAATCTAAAAGAGAGTGGGAGTGGTGGCTGTGTCGAGTGTGCTGTCGCCAATCCAGTACCACCCGTGCTTCTTGCCTCCTCCTACCCTTATGACGACTTCTTCATCAAGGTCCTGGGTGCTCAGATCGTACTCTTGCCCATGGACCTCTCTTGCCATCTCAGTGTACTCACTGAGGCGGCTGTGGACGGTCGCATTGCTGTACGCCGAGGTCGGGTCCTCCGAGTTGTACTCGACGTCGGACGTCGCCTTGCCCTTGTGGGCCAAAGCCCATGCCTTGAAGTGAGAGCAAGGCTGGCCACCATGTGATGAGGACTGCGAAAAAATAGCAAGATGAGTAGAAATTATGCAGAATTGAGCGTTATAATAAAGAAATGAATTCGCGTACCCATCTAGCCGCATATTCGTCGAGGCTTAGGTTGCTTTGATGGTGTGGTGCACCTGGCATCATCAAACGACGCTCCCGGCAAGCATTGTGCGTCTCCTCTCACTCGGCGACGCACCACTTATTCACCATCTCTTTCTAACACTGGATATGCTGGGCGCACCACCACGGAGGCACCTACATGTCATTACATATAAGAAGATCAAATTAAGCGTACTAAATCTCAGAAGAAAGCAGTATTAATGTTTTATATTTACATGCAGGTATTCTTCCCGGGTCATCGTCATAGTTCTTGCTTGAGTTTTGGTGATCTTCATGTCAAGGTACGTAGCATAGTATGTTACAATGGTCTGGATGCGAGCTTCGTAATGCATGTCCTTGACGAGCTTGACACAGGCCTTGTGAGCCACAGCAGCCGCCTTAGCCTCGTATCCGTCCTGCCATCTGAAGAAATCCTGCATATAGACGCGATGTATCCAGTCATTATTTAGCAATGTTAATGTTTTATATTTACCTATAGGTATTCTTCTCGAGTCATCGTCATGGTTCTTGCTTGAGTTTTGGTGATCTTCGTGTCAAGGTACGTAGTATGGTATGTTACAATGGTCTAGATGTGAGCCTCGTAATGCATGTCCTTGACGAGCTTGACACAGGCCTTGTGAGCCACAGCAGCCTCCTTATCCTCGTATCCGTCCTGCCATCTAAAGAAATTCTGCATATAGACGCGATGTATCCAGTCATTATTTAGCAATGTCAAATAAAAACTAAATGTAGTGCGAGAAATACTTACCCACAGCTCAGCCGTCACCCGCTCCGCCTTGTTGCGAAAGACTCTGCCATCCCGATCTGGTACATCGAGAAAGGCAATGTAGTGGTCCTATATGTAGGCTGGCTCATGCCCTCCACCATACGCAACCAGGCTCGAAAAGTGTAGCCTGCACAAAAGACCAAGGATGCCATTGACATGGCGTTTATGATCACCTGCAGCCACAAGCATACAACCTCTGCCCAAGTGATTAAGATAAATCATTAGTTTCTATTGTGATTTTCAACATATCAAATGGAAAATAAATGACAACTTATTAAGTAACTTACCTAACACCAGTGGGTCGAATCAGCGGGCGTCTCTTACGAGGTATCGGTCGGGTCGGGAGGGTAGAGGGACCTCGCAACCAGACACCCGACATTTCAGAGGAAGCTGAACCCACTGTCGCCTCCTTCTGCTCCTCCTGCTCGTCATCTTGCTCCTGCTCCTCCTGCTCCTCATCTTGCTCCTGCTCCTCCTGCTCCTCATCCTGCTCGTGCTCCTCTTCTTGCTCCTCCTCCTCGGGAGACGAAGGAGGTACAAGCGACAGTGGAGCTATAGGTGTCTTGCCTCTCCCTCGACCTCTGCCTCCACCCTTTCTTTGACCCTTGCTAGACCCCTTAGCTACATCAGAACCTCTTTTGTGCAGCGATTTTACCTTCCTGAAACCGCCCACCATCTTTGCCCAATCACCTGCAATAAAAAAGAGTAAGCCAATCAGCACAGATAAACAAAATGTATTTAGAATGAGATGCAAAAAAGAAAATTAGAAAATGAACTAGTATTAATTTCGTGTCCGTGCTTTGAAGGAGGAGTGGTGTCATCACTGTCATTGTCTAAATGTAATCGTTTAAGTAATTCTAAGTCCTTCATATTATGAACCTCATCTCCAGCGTCTTCGTCGATAGCTCTTTCATTGTCTACTTCCATTCCGATCGCTTCGGTTAGGTCTATCTCAAAAGTACCTTCTAGCCCATTTTCTTGAAAGAACTCTCCGTCATATGTGTTGTAATCTTCATTGTTTGGGACTAGTAATTTACCGTGTGGAGATACCTTGTACACAACATCCCAACCCTTAAGACGGTCGTCGGTTTGGCACAGGTAAGAGAGATAATAAACTTGTGTGGCCTGTTGAGCCACAATATAGACATCATCTCCTGGTAAGACAGATGATTGTTGAATTTCGACTAACCCAAGATTAGGGTTCCGTCTCACTACTTCAGGATCAAACCAATGGTATTTGAATATGACAGGATTAAGAGGTTTGCAACTATGAAACGTGAGTTCATATATTTCTTCAATTCTTCCATAATACTCGATCCCATCAAGGCCTTGCGTAAAAACTCCAGTATTTATCGTTCTTTGATTGGGCTGACTATGTTCATGTTTTGTTGTGTGAAAGCGATATCCATTCATGTCATAACCGGTAAATGACCTGACCCTACAGGCACAGCCGTCGGCGACCTGTCTCAACTCGACACTCATAGACGCATCGGTTGTCTCTGCGAGATAAATCAAGATAGTTCGTTGTATTATTTACACATACGAGCAACTTGTAATGTCAAACTAAGTACGAGGTAAATTGGACAATACCTTATGTTTGAACCAAGACATGAAATCGGGCATTCCATTTCTCGCACCCTGTCTAAAAAGTGTCTCAGCTTCATGCGGGGTAAGTTCCCTTGATTCACGCCAGAATTAATGATGAAATTCTTGCATGTACGGCTCCACTTCGGAAAGGTTGGTCAACACATATACCATAATATTGCGCCATTCTTCATGTTTCAAGGTCTTATGGGTCGCATCACTTGCACTTTCGAGTTGCCCTCGAAAAATGCTGAGGTTCGATTCGTCTTCGCCCGCATTGTAACGAGCGGTTGGGTTATGTACGCTAGGAAGGTTATCACAATAGTATTTTGTTGTGAAGTTTGACACCTCCTCCAGAATGTATGCCTGAAGCTTCAATTTTGCATTTATTTTTACATTTAGTTCAAAGAACCTTTTGACATCTCTCAATTGAATAGTACCAACGGCCCTGCACAGGCCCCCCCCCCATTCATGCCTCGTACGGGAGGTGCAAAATCAAATGCTGCATCGGATTGAAAAAGTCGAGTGGAAAGATCTTCTCCAACTTACAGAGCAACACAGGTGCCATTCTCTCCATGTCTGCAATTACGGTTCGAGATAACTCCTTAGCACAAAGCTGACGGAAGAAATTGCTCAACTCTGCCAGCACTAGCCAGACGTGCTCAGGGACATAGCCTCGAACCATCACCAGAAGAAGCCGCTCAAGCCATATGTGGTAGTCATGACTCTTTAGCCCATTGATTCGCATAGTAGATAAGTTCACTCCCCTCCTCATATTCGATGCATACCCATCAAGGAACATTAAAGTTTGGAACCATTCTAGTACTTCTCTCCTTTGTGGCCTCTTCAGAACGAATTCGGCCTTAGGCTTGCTCTATGACTTGTTGTCTCTAGGAGGCGCCATTTCTTGCTTTGCTCTATCGCATAACATTGCCAGATCCAATCTAGCCTTAACGTTGTCCTTTGTCTTATTAGGAATGTCCATGATTGTTGCCCAAAAGGTCTCGGCAACATTCTTTTCAGTGTGCATTACATCAATATTATATGGAAGTAGAAGGTCATCCAAGTAAGGGAGCCTCCACAAGCCCGACTTCTGAGTCCAGGCATGTTGCTCACCATATCCCACAAAACCACCTTTTTGTGCACTGACCTCGAGAGCATCTATTTGAGCACGAAGTGCGGCGTCTATCATCATCTGCGGTGCAGGCTCTGTAACTACGACACCTTTCGTAAAGTTTTTGATGTCTCGTCTGAATGGATGGTCAAGAGGGAGGAATTGTCGATGTTAGTCGAACGAATAATACTTGCCACTCTTCCTCAACCAAATGAACTGCAGAGCTGCCTTGCATACTAGGCATGGGAACTTCTCGTGAACACACCAACTGCAGAATATCCTATACGCCGAGAAGTCATGCAGGGAGTAGTGGTACCAAACATGCATTTTAAAGTTTCTTTTTGTAGCTCGGTCATACGTCCAGACCCCTTCCTCCCAAGCATGTAGCAAATCATCAATCACAGCCTCCATGAACACACTCATTTTATCCCTCGGGTGTTCAGAAATTATCAACGACAAGAATATATTCTGTCGTTGAAAGAGGATGTCCGGGGGTAAATTGAGAGGGATGAGGAACACAGGCCAACAAGTATATGGGGCATCCATCATTCCATAAGGATTGAACCCATCTGTTGCTAGCGCAATACGTACATTTTGAGCCTCTAAAGCTTTGTCGCGATGAATCACATCAAAATAGATCCATGCTTCACCATCAGAAGGATGTACTAGCTTCTTAGGATTGTATCGACGTCCATTTTTATGCCACGTCATCTATTTCGCAGATTTCTCGGTCATGTATAGCCGTTGGATCTTCGATATGAACGGAAGGTACCGTAAGATTTTCACGGGTACCGTGAGCTGCCTCTTATGACCATCACCAGAGTCTACCTCCAGGAATCTATAGGATCCACACTTTGCACAGTACTTTGCTTCCACGTGTTCTTTTCTAAATAAGATACACCTCTTCAGACAAACATGTATCTGCTCATATGGCACCTTAAGTTCGCGAAGGATTTTTCGTGTCTCATACATGTTATTTGGCAGAATGTGATCTTCAGGAAGCATGCTGCCAAAAACTGTCAACATAACATCGAACGCGTCTCGACTTAGGCTAAACTGGGACTTTACGGCCATTAGGCGTCTAATGGCATCCAGTTGAGAAACCTTTGTCCAGCCGTGAAGGGGTTTCTGTGCCGCAGTCCTCCCTACCTCCATCAGCAAAGTGTGCTTCATGATAGTCATTTAACATGTCTTCTACCCCGCCATCAGCATCATAATCCTCGACATGTTGTCTCACGACCTCGTCTCTCATACGATCGGCTTCACCATGGTAGATCCACCGGGTGTAATCTACCGTAAGTCTTTTCTTGCAAAGATGTTTACCCATGATCACCTTTGTTTGTCGACGCATGTTATCACATCTGCTGCAAGGACACCAAGTGGCAGGCGCTCCTTTAACCTTGGCAAATGCTAGTTCTAAGAAAGCATCAGTCTTCTCAATCCATTCATCGATCAACGAATCTTGACTTGAGCGGCCCGTGTATATCCACGCACGGTCGTCTATCCTCTAACATATCAGCGAGTAATATAAAAATCAATTGCATGTACACGATGTTTGTAATATCTAATAGGTGAAGATAGGTCTTAATCCCACCCGAGGATGCGTAGATGAGTTTAGTTTCCATGCTCTACTTTTATCCGAGCCAGAATTTCGGCAGCACCTCCCTACTGTGACCAGAATACAGGTCCCGCAAAGGAGATTGTGTATCCGGTCACAACAGAGAGATGATGTCGAAACTCTGTCTCGAATAGGAGTAAACCATGGAAACTAACCCCATCTACGCATTCTTGAACTGTCTAAAAAATGTGAACAATTCGAAACAGATACGGTTATAGATATGCAAAGATCTGTATATTTCCAACCGTATCTGTTTTGAACGGAAGAAGTTTAACAAGGTTACGTGATCTATGAACATGATATGATAAAAATGTCTTTTATGTCTCACCTTGCTGTCCTGCAAAGTGACAAGCCGAAGATGATGCAATTAAGTCTCTACTACAAAAAAAAAGAAAAATAATAGCGTCAATGTTGAGCATCTAATACACTGTCTTTCACAGCTGCTCCCGTCAACTACGTGTTCAACAACCATAACATGGAAGAAAATTCACTTGAGGCGGCCGAGGCACGGCGATGGCGGTCGGGGCGGGTCGGAGTGCGGCGC
>BCLG01000370.1:0-22262 GCA_001602295.1 Zoysia matrella | reverse complement strand
GGGATTTTGACGTAGAACTGCGTTATATGTCGAACAATATGCCTGGTGGAATCAAAGTAGGGTGGACATGAGATAATCAATCAATACGGACAATGGATGAACAATGAAATCATGTTTGACATAAGTGGCTAGTATTTGTAACAGAGCAGTCATCTGGAGGTGAATGGTAGTGACATTTAGGCTCACCTCCAAAGAGATTCAACAAAATAAAATAGCTTTTCAAAACGATCATTTTGAAAAACTACTAGTTCTTTTGGTTGAACTAGAGAAATTCAAAGGTGAACCTAAAAATCGCTACTTTTCACTGCCCTTAATCGCAATAAAGCCACAAATGAGCAGCACCCATGCTCATAGTCATATTCCACCTCGTAAAATGTTCATTGCTTTTAGGAAAAGAAATTAAATCAGTAAACAATGAGAGGTAAGAACTACTCTCTTTGGTTTTAAATTATTTACACCGTTGATTTTTAACATCAACTTTGACAATTCATCTTATTAAAAAAAAATTCAAATGTATAAAATTTTGTTATTATTTGCTTTATCATTAGTGGAATTTAAATCACGACTAATAATTTTACACATTAAAACAAACTTTTCAAATAAAACGAATGATTAAAGTTGATGTTAAAAGTAAACGATGTCAATTATTTAAAATGGAGGGAGTAATAAGCACCCTTAATTATGATTCCAATCATAATTTAAAAGACCTCCATGATGAATAGTGACAGATATTAATTTCAAACACATTACGTAAAAGCCCACGTCTTAAGATCCTGCAGAATAAGCATTAGATCTCGTAAGAAGTACTACTAGTATGGAAAGAATATAAGATAAAAAAAAAAGAGATATCCTTAAACCCTGAGAAGTCAACGCTAAATTACTCTCTCATCTTCTGGAACTCAAAATAAATACTGATCGTGCTTTAAAATTTCTCCAAATTCTTTTGTGACAAGAATTCGATGAGTTAAAACAACTTTTTGAGCAAAAGTAAAATTCCAAACAGAATTTGAAATCAGAATTTGTTAATGCAGTAAAAAATTATTTAATAACATGTTTGATATACTCCCTTCTTTTTAGAGGTTAGGCATGAAGATTATGGAGATAGAAAAAAATATAGAGTGCATGGAATATAAGAAGAAATAGTAGTGGATAGAGATTGAAATAGATTTGTACTGAAAAACGAGAATAATATGTTTGTGAGACAAATTTCGAATCTTGTTTTTTTAAGTACTTACGGATTGCTCCCGGCCGGGGAAAAAAAATCTCACAAGGGCGCCATTACGATATCCGGACCAGTGGGCCCACTCGTCAGACCACTTTCCACCTTCACCGGCTCCCTGGTTGCTGCCTGCTGGTTGGTACGCAGGGACCAAGCGCGCCGACCGATAAGCCCGGATAAGCCGAAAGACATGCCGATGCCGTCGCCGCCGCTCCTGCTGCTCGCACCCCTCCTGGCGGCCGTCGCGGCGGCCAACGCCAGCACCACGCCGTCTCCCCTCACGGGCGGCCCTCCCTCTGCGCCGACGCCGTGGCCGGAGCAGTTCCACGCGGTGGTGTTCACCAACCTCACCGAGAGCGGCGCGCGGCTGCAGCTGATCGACCTCTACTACGACTGGCCGCGCGGCCGCAACCTGAACCTCATCCGCAACCAGCTCTCCGGCGACCCGCTGTACGACGTCGAGTGGACCAACGGCACCTCCTACATCTTCGACTCCGCGTCCTGCCGCACCATGCGGTTCCCCGTGGGGATCCTGCCGCCCGACTGGCTCGCTGGCGCCACCTACCTCGGCCGCGAGTCCGTCGACGGCTTCGACTGCCACCTGTGGACCAAGGTCGATTTCGTCTGGTACTACGAGGAGGTCGGCACCGGGCGCCCCGTCCGCTGGAACTTCTTCAATGGTATGTGCTGCCTGGAATTTCTATCGATGAATTACATTACGCTCCCATTCTAGTATCAGGCATTGCAATGTTGCAGATTGCCAGTGTGATTGCAATTTACGGGGATATGCCGTAGACAAACCTGAATTTTGCAGTTGCTTGCTTGTGGATTGCAACAGTACTATGATTTTTTTAAAGTAAATTTACTTTGGCTAAATTATCAAAAAACTATACATTTAAGTTACAATTACACAAAACTACAGATTTTGTATAAAATTTATCATAAAACTATACATTGTAGGGGTGTTGCTTACAAATGGGACCCACTTTATGAAGAACAAATCTTAAATCTGTAGTTTTGTGATAAATTAAACTTAAAATCTGTAGTTTTGTGGAATTGTAGCTTAATGCTGTAGTTTGTTGAGAATTTGGTCGTAGTCTATAGTTTGTGAAATTTACTCAGTCCACTTTTTGCCAATTCTTTAGCTTACTCATTTTTAAACTTCACTTTGTGCACTTCATATCGCTCCCTCAACATATCCAGCAGTTCAGAACACTGACTGATCCTTCAATTTGATGATTCATGGTTCCCAGGGATGCAGCAACACGTGATGAGCTTTGAGGTGGGCAGAGTGCTAGAGGACTCCGAGTGGCAAGCGCCAGCTCACTGCTTCAACGGCGACAATGCCACCGCTGCCGCCACCAACGACATCGCCGCTGGAGATGGAGCCGACACCAAGGGCAGCAGGGTCGATGTCACGATGAACAGCCTGATCAGGTTCACTGGGGCTCAAGTGCTTTTGATCAGTGAGTGAGCACTTGATCGACATCGATCCATGAGAGGCTAGGCTATAATAACACCGCCGATCCGTTCTTGTGCTCTGTTAGAACTCTACTTCCCGAATCCTTCTGTGGTGTGTGACTGTCTTTCCTGCATCACTTGGTGTAATAAAGATGCGAAAGTGTTTCCAAGAACACGATATGAGAAGTACTAGATTGTATCGATGTATCTGAAAATTGTAAGAGTGACACTGCTTGCTTAGCCTGAGATGAGGTGCTTCTGATTTTGTGACAGGAATCGAAATGGTGTGTGTGCAGAATTGAGCATATGCCATTTTTCTTTTTTTTGTGAGTCCGAGCATATGGCTTTCGTTCTGGGACAGTGAGTACGTTGAGTACTCCCTCCATCCCATTATAAGTGATGTCTTTTTTTGACTTTTTAAAATCAACTTTTGATTATGCAAAGCCGAGCTCCGTCAGAGATGTGGTGCGATTGGCTTCTCGTGCTTACCTTATACTGTAAACAGCAGTCATTACTGGAACACGCTCAGACAGAGAGGGTCAGGGGAGTGATAATTAACGAATGAGCAACTCTTTAACTGTAGACGGAAGGCCATGTCCAAGTTGAATTTCAATTTGAACACAATTACAGCCCAATATTGTGGACCCAATTCAGGAAAAGACACATAAAAGCCCAAAGTACAGCAAGAATTTCACTTCCGCATGAAAAGAAACGAAACGCTCGAAAACTTCGGTTTTCTTTTTTAAAATCGCTCGAAAGCTTCGTTGCCGATCTCTTGAAATACTGTAATGTCTCAAAAGGGAGGTGTCACACTCATCTGCTTTCCATGTTTGTATTGGATCTTGCATTTGTAGCCTATACTACATGCAAATAAACAGTAATTACAAATATTTAGTACTCTCGCCATCTCAAACTAAGGGAATTTTTTTTACTTTTAGAAACTAATGTTTGATCATTTATATTTTAAATATTTCTAATAATAAAATATTTTATAATAAAATAAATAATATTTTAACAAATGTTTTAAATAAGACAAATAGTTAAACGTTAATATCTGAAATCTAAGTAAGATGCTTGTTTCGAGACAGAGGAAGTACATGTGTTTTCTGCTTGGAAAATCGATCGGCGTCACGTTTCGGCACTCTAGCTAGCTCAAATCTCATTTCTTGACTTTGACCCCCTGACTTTGACCCCGGAGTCGCCAGTTCAAACTTCAAATGTGAACATCAAATCGCAGTAGAACTGGAAAACATTCATGTGGAAATATCGAACATGCATGTGGCATCGCAAATTCAACATGCTTTGCACCTGGATCGACGTAATTAACCCTTGAGGTTTCTGGAGTAGGATGATATTTTTTTTGATAAAGCTCCAATATAAACATATTTGCAGGTTTTATTCAAAGCCACATACTGGTTGCGTCAATGGGCGTTGTTGCAGCGAAGTGAAGAAGACAAAAAGTTGCTAGACACGTGTCGCAAGGTTAAAACTTGCACCATGAAAATCTTCGCCAACATTGGATAGAGATTTAGTAATAGAATCATTGTTTAGGTCTCTTTTTTGGCAGTTATCCTTTGTTAAACTTGTCATTTGGTGTGTGCTTGTAATAATTACAATGGTCGTAATCTCCTCGGAGACCAAGGCTGAATTATTTATAATTTTTCATTATCTAAAAAATCCAGCAAATTAACAAATTTATACAAATACCTACGGCCGCTTTTACTGATCCTTGATCAGTACTGCTGATTTTAGCTTATTACTGGTGGATTCATATATGGCCGTCCTGGAGTCAGAAAAAAAGGGTCGTCCACCTTCTAACTTCTTATATTCTTATATGAGATGTTGAATCACAGATCAACAAATAGACCATTTCGATCAATGGTGCACAACCGCTAAAGCCCATCAATCACAAAATGAAAAGATTTTATGGTCCACAATCTAGTGTTTGACATATATAAATTATGGCGTCAATGAAATGTGTATATATCATTTTGTTTACCAAATTTGTATCGTTTTCCATACTTGACTTCTTGTTACATCTGCTGAATGTATATCTGATTGATGCAGTGCATTGCTATCCATACAGAGGGAGAAATATCTTGCCGGCACGGGATTCCGATTCAAAGTATGCACAAGAAAACGTGGAAAGAACAGTATCATTCATGCTTCAGGGTCAAAACCTTGTGCATGGAAAACCACGCACACGTGCATGCATGATCTTTCCTTGAAGCGCTATATATGACATACTCGATCGAAATGGTACACATGCATGTCCGCGTGTTATTTCATGTTTGGGTAATTCAGTCTAGCTCATTTCGTTTCCTTAATCGATTTTCTCTGTGCTCAACGCAAACTCACATTTTAAACAATGGATCGACATACTTGTACATCAAATGCGTGCACGCCACATTTGTACTGCGGATGAAGCCGCCATTTCAATCCATCCATGGAAATGTCTTTTACAAACCCTTTTGACTAATTCAAGAATATATCTCACGGACATTTTCTCACTACCTTAATTATAAAGCCCATTCACTGGATATATATACTGATCGACCATATTCGTCATTACTCATTAGTACTATATGTGCCATCTCTGCCCGTCAACTGCTGACCCCCCTGTGAATTTCAAAAGGAAAAAAAAACAGTGATTCTACAAAAATGTTCAAACCTTTTCAAAGCTAGTCAGTAGTCAAGATGCATGCCAACACTGTTCTCCGTAACTTTTCAGCGTCGACAGCCGGCAGGGAAGAATTCCAGGAGTCAAACCATGCGTTTACGGAACAATTCTAGTCTTCTAAGATCAAAATTTATAACTGTACCGCCGGCCATCCAAGAAGATGAAAAGAAAAACTTTTATTCAGGATTTCCTTCTGGTACTAAAAACGCATTACTATGTATAACTAGCTAATTGCTACTCCTTCCATCTCCAAATATAAGCACCTCTCGATTTGGATCATGGAATTTCGATTGAACACCAGGAGGAACACGTGGAAAACTCGAGCGTCGCCCAGATGCATATAGATGCTCTACATACATATACGCTCTTTTTCTTTAGATAATACTCCTACTAGCTAGTAGCCCAGTAACGACTGAAACTAACTGCTCTTCTCTGTCTCTACTATTTACCTACAGGTCCTATACACACAGTGAAATGTCCTCAACAACAGAGATGGGCTATGCACACAAAAAATACGTCAAAAATTATTTTTTTTACAAATTTAACAGATAAAATATCTTCACAGTCACCTTTTAAAAATCTAATAGATAAACTCTTTCGAATCACTCAAATGTTAGCCCCACACGAAACATTGTTAATTAACAAAATACAACTATTCGAAACAAATATATAAGATCTAAAATAAAGTTGTTGGAAAACAAAACAAATTAATTTTGGATTTGCTGATGCGTGTGCCCGATGCATCACAAAGCAAATTAACATCGTGTTGCCGCTAGAAACGACATGACCAGTCGAGATAATTAAACAGATGACCAAACCTGGCCTATCCTTCTACGGCCATAGCTAGCTCGCATTTACTTTTACTTCTTAATTTTGAACCTTAGTTAATTTGCCTTTTGAAGAAAAAGTAACGATAAAGTAGGAGTGAACCTATATAATTGGCTTATTTTTAGGTTTTATTTACGATGACTTTAACCAATAATTTTGATAAATTTAATAAATTTTAATAATATAATTATATATATTATGAAAATAATGCGTGAAACTTAGCTCCATCTCGGCTGCACCACATCGCATCTCGTCGACATTGATCCACTCCGCCTTGGTCAGCTACGTCGTGCCATCGGTATGCCATTGGCCGTGTTGCCGCATCGCATCAAGCAGTTTTAGATACGATGCATGTAAACTTTAAATGATTAATTTGTATTTAACAAAGAGAAACTTCAAATTTTAATATAAATATATTATTTTGTTAAGTTAGTATTTTTTTTAAGACTATAACGTTGGCACGGGCATCAGGACTGGTCACAATAAAAAGTTAGACCTTGCACAGTGAAATATTTTTTTTAAAAAAAAGGATTGTATGGTATCGAACTGATAAACAAGAACGAAAGCTTATTGTTGGGTAAAATGCATGGACAGGCCATGGTGAATTTGTCTTTTATTTTGCACGCGCATATGCATGCTTGTTCGATTTTGGTTGTGTTCTTGTGGCATAAACTTCAACAGCCTAGTCTATAGAACAAACGATTTTGAAACAGAGGATTCTGTATTTAACATGAATTCATAATTTGCAAACACAAATTTTCTGAGCCAGAATATTCTATGATAAAACAAATATGATGCAATTTGCAAGTGCAGCCAGAGCAAATGCAACGGAAGGCATCTACACCTCCATGGTTTTACATGGTAAAAGATGCCCTGTGTGTCAATGTTTGTACCCTTCGTACGTACTTTAATGAACCACCACAAAAACAAAGTTAACAACTATTGACTGTTCATACTTCCGATTATGTAAGCTGAGAAATTGGTGCATCAAAGATGTTTACGAAAATTTATTCCTGATTCCAGATATCCAATCAGTACATATATTGGGTGTTGGCAACAGCATCTGTGAAAATAACTTTGCGTCCACCGGCTACGAAAAATAACTTTGTTGCTAATTTTCTTAAATAAATGTTGCTAGCTAGCTAGTATATATAGTATTATATATTTAGGTTTCAAGTTAACTTTGGATGCTTGCTAATGTTTCTTTCAATGCTTCTTGTTTTTACAGAACCAGTTAGGAATTGTTGCAAGCTACTTTTGGCCTGTTTCAAGTTATTCGTGGATGCTTGCTAATGCTAATGTTCTTCCAATGCTTCTTGTTTTTATAGAACCAGTCCCGATGGGCTACATATATACACATACAAAAATGCTTCAAGAAAGTTCTGATGAATATGTTAGTACTGCTAATAACAACAAGATATAGGAACATGAGTGTTGTTAAGCTTATAGCTACTATCAACTTACGCTTATCACGTCCAAAAAACGGAATCTAGGAGTGAAGTACACAGCTTAACCTTCTGATTCCCGTACATGTGCCCTCACGCATATGCGCCATGTGGACATGCGAAGGCGGTCAATTCTTCGTTAGAGTTAAATAAGAGGTGCACCGATACATGTACATACACATCACTGACTAGGTCACACTGTCACCTAGCTAGTCACATACCATAATATTTCTATATTACATTCTATTCAATTTATTATTATTGTGTAAATTACTGCTATATTTCTTTATAACATATTTTTATTTCATCATTATTTTACCATGCATGAATGCATGCATTATAACAAGGGAAATATATATAGTTAACTTACATGTTGGAGCAGCACACCGGCCAGGTAATCCTTGAATTTCTTGACTCTCTCGTTGTCGAACGCTAACATGTGGTGGTTAATTAGCACTAGCCGGAAAATAATTCTATGGTACCAGTGTCGCATAAATTTTATAGCACCATTTCTACATGCTTGGCACCTAGCAGCGATCTCTCTGCAGACAAATTCTTTCTCCTTGAAAGATGCTTTTATGTAACTTCTCTTTCCTAGTATGTGGCTAATATATAAGGCAGATTTTAAAATAGACCCAAATAAATATGAATCGTTCATTTACACTAATCTGAAGGCTTAAATTATTCTTTTATCTCCTAGGAGGTAAAAGTTTTTAATAGTTATTAATGCTGAATAATTCAATTTGAAAAGTTATTAAGTAATTTTTGAAAGGTAACATTAATCAGAGACATGTTTCCTTATATAATTCAACGGTTGAGATCAAATTCATATGTAAATGTATTTTTCTACACTAGCTAGCCGCCCTTCGAGATTCGTCAGGTCTAAATCGTGCTGCTCATAAATAATTTGGAAGAGACTAAAAACCACAGAGAGATTTTTATCTATGTTCAGGTACGTCTCCCGGAGGATAATGGTCCTATGTCTTAAATGATTTTATAAAGTGATTTTGTGTCTCAAAGTGATTAATATATTAGCTTTCTTACGTAATCTTTTAGAATTGGGAGAAACTATTTTTTTCAATTCTCAACTTCTTAGTTCATTTCAGCGAACCAATTGATAAAATTAGTCATGAATCAATGCTCTTGAGAAAAAAGTCATTTCGTAGAACTTTCAGGATTCTGGTAGAAAATTTTAAAAGTTAACTGACGTATCAATTCTATTTTTCACCCCTACCACTGAGTAGGACAGCCAAGTAATAGACAAGCAAGCTAGTAACGCAAAAATGAAAAGACACAGCCTATATGATCCATAGATAAATACTCCATCATTTTTAAATTGTTACCATTAGGATAAAAAAGTATAGTTAAAAAGTAAATTAAAGTTGTTGACCCAACTATAATAATTAAAAACAGAGGGAATTGCATGGTACGTGCAGGGTCAGGTCAGTACATGTGGTGTGGAAGTCAGCGTGCATGATGTGCGAGTCTCGTAGACCAAACCCAACGAGAAAATTTTCAACACACGCCCTGTACCATTTGCGTTTCAGGATTGACCCGGCTTTTCAAGCTGATGAGTTGCCTGGGAACAAGTTGTGTGGCAGCTGGTTTGTAGCTTCGTCCATTGTTGATTTCCTGCCCAATGTATCCTTTTTGACATGGGTAACTTCATTACTCTTGACACAATGTAAAGGGTCCATTGCACCGGCACAAAAGCTAAAATTCTTTGTACTGCTCCCTCTGTCTCACAATAATTATCGTTTTTAATTTTTAGACATTATATTTGACTCTCCGTGCTACTCCCTCTATTCATTTTTATTTATTATTCTAAAATTTCGAATTTATTCCTAAATACTATTATTATTATTCTTACTTCCCAATCCATATTTATTTTTTCATTCTCTATTATATATCTATATCTCTCTTAACTCTTCGTTGTTTCTTGAGTAACATATTTTTCATTTCTCCTTAATTCTCACGACAAAAAATAGAATGACAAATAAAAATGAATAGAGAGCATTGAAAATTCTAAAATATCTTTATTTTATTGTGAATTGTATCATTATTAAAGATACATATGCAATACTCATTTATTTTTATATTTTCACAAGAATATTTAATAAGACAATTTTAAAAGTGGTGTCTAAAAATAAATTTTATTTTACTATGAGCATATAAGATTTAATTTTTTATTGCACTCTATCCATTTTAAAATATTAACACCGTTAACTTTTAACATCAATTTTGACTATTTGTCTTATTAAAAAAGTTTGATAAATATAAACTATTTTGTTATAATTTATTTTATTATTAGTGGTATTTGAAACATAAACAATTATTTTAGTTATTTAAAGAAATTTTTTAAATAAAATAAATAGTTAAAATTAATGTTAAAAATCAAGAGTGTCATATTTTAAAACCGAAGTAAAACAGTAGCTCTTCCACTTACTATTATTTCACCGGCTATAATCTCGCCAGGAGCTTAACCAGCCACCCTGGTTCTTTCTTGTTTCTCGCCTGACCTCTTATTCTTGTCATTTTCCTTCTCTACGTACTCATTGATTTTTTTATTTACTAATCATCGCCCACACTTATGACGTCACTCCACCCATCCGGCGCGCCTATATAACCCGCCTCCACCTCTGCTTCCCCTTCACTCGTCCGCCTCTTCTTCCACCTCCCACCTCCTCCGGCCTCCACACAGCGCGGCGCGGGCAAATCGAGCTTTGACTAAAGCTACCTGCGGCAGTTAACCACAGCTGCAACGGCGAGGGATCGCCGGCAAGCTAGGCTGCATCTTGCACGTTAACGAGTTCTTGCACACGTCTCCGATGGCGCTCCAGGCATCGACGCCTTCCGCGTTCCGCAGCGCGGTCCCGGCCACCTCCCACGCTTCCTGCCGGCGGCAGGTACTTGGTCCTCGTGTTCTAGCAAGCGGCCCGTGTTCGTGCCGTCTTGACTAGCCGGAGACGATGGATGCTCTGCTTCGAAAGGTCTTGGTGACGCGGCGCTGATTTTGGTTCTTTTTTCTCTGCAGTTTCAGGTGCGCGCGAGAGCCCGCGGCAGCGGCGGCGTCAGCGGTGGTGATGGGAAGGTGATGATAAGGAAGGAGCCGGCCACCGGCGCGTGGAAGATCGAGTACTCCGGCGAGAAGCCGCCGACGCCGCTGCTCGACACCGTAAACTACCCCATCCACATGAAGAACCTCTCCACCACGGTAAGAACTAGGAAAAAAAAATCCCCGCAAGAATATGCGCGGACACGTGCTCCTCAGTCTTCGTCTCCTCCTGCTGCGGCAACTGAACACGGCGTGGTTGCTTGTAACAGGAGCTGGAGCAGCTGGCGGCGGAGCTCCGCGCGGAGATCGTGCACACGGTGTCCAAGACCGGCGGGCACCTGAGCTCGAGCCTCGGCGTGGTGGAGCTCGCCGTGGCGCTGCACCACGTGTTCGACACGCCGGAGGACAAGATCATCTGGGACGTGGGCCACCAGGCGTACCCGCACAAGATCCTGACGGGCCGGCGGTCGCGGATGCACACCATCCGTCAGACCTCGGGGCTGGCGGGGTTCCCGAAGCGCGACGAGAGCGCGCACGATGCGTTCGGCGCCGGCCACAGCTCCACCAGCATCTCGGCGGCGCTGGGCATGGCGGTGGCGCGTGACCTCCTGGGCCGCAAGAACCACGTCGTCTCCGTCATCGGCGACGGCGCCATGACGGCGGGGCAGGCCTACGAGGCGATGAACAACTCCGGTTACCTCGACGCTAACATGATTGTGGTCCTCAACGACAACAAGCAGGTTTCCCTCCCGACCGCTACGCTCGACGGGCCGTCGAAGCCGGTGGGCGCGCTCAGCCGCGCGCTTACAAAGCTTCAGTCCAGCACCAAGTTCCGCCGCCTCCGCGAGGCGGCTAAGACGGTGACCAAGCAGATCGGGGGGTCGACGCACGAGATGGCCTCCAAGGTGGACGAGTACGCGCGCGGCATGATGAGCGCGCCGGGCTCGTCGCTGTTCGAGGAGCTCGGGCTGTACTACATCGGTCCCGTCGACGGCCACAACGTCGAGGACCTTGTCAGCATCTTCGAGAAGGTGAAGGCCATGCCGGCGCCGGGGCCCGTGCTCATCCACATCGTCACGGAGAAGGGGAAGGGGTACCCGCCGGCGGAGGCGGCGGCGGACAGGATGCACGGCGTGGTCCGGTTCGACCCGTCGACGGGGAAGCAGTTCAAGGCCAAGGCGCCGACGCTGTCGTACACGCAGTACTTCGCCGAGTCGCTGATCCGGGAGGCGGAGGCGGACGACAAAGTGTTGGCCATCCACGCCGCCATGGGCGGCGGCACGGGGCTCAACTACTTCCAGAAGCGGTTCCCGGAGCGGTGCTTCGACGTGGGCATCGCGGAGCAGCACGCCGTGACGTTCGCCGCGGGGCTCGCGACCGAAGGGCTCAAGCCGTTCTGCGCCATCTACTCGTCCTTCCTACAGCGCGGCTACGACCAGGTGGTGCACGACGTGGACCTGCAGCGGCTGCCGGTGCGCTTCGCGCTCGACCGCGCGGGGCTCGTCGGCGCCGACGGGCCCACGCACTGCGGCGCCTTCGACGTCACGTACATGGCCTGCCTCCCCAACATGGTGGTCATGGCGCCCGCCGACGAGGCCGAGCTCATGCACATGGTCGCCACCGCCGCCGCCATCGACGACCGGCCCAGCTGCTTCCGGTTCCCGCGCGGCAACGGCATCGGCGCCGTCCTGCCGCCGGACAACAAGGGCACGCCGCTCGAGGTCGGCAAGGGTAGAGTGCTGGTCGGAGGCAACCGGGTGGCGCTGCTCGGGTACGGCACAATGGTGCAGGCGTGCATGAAGGCGGCGCAGGTGCTCAAGGAGCACGACGTCTACGTAACCGTCGCCGACGCCCGGTTCTGCAAGCCGCTCGACACGGAGCTCGTCCGGCAGTTGGCCGCCGAGCACGAAGTGCTCATCACTGCCGAGGAGGGCTCCATCGGAGGGTTCGGCTCCCACGTGGCTCACTACCTCAGCCTCACCGGCCTCCTCGACGGACCCCTCAAAGTAAGCTCAATCCACACCTCCACGCCACCAAAAAGCTTCCTCATCATTTGTCTCGTCATCTTTTTGTCGCAAATTCTTGCAAGAAGGCTAACCATGCTCTTCGTGTTCGTTGCAGCTGCGATCCATGTTCCTGCCCGACAGGTACATCGACCATGGCGCCCCACAAGACCAGATCGAGGAGGCAGGGCTGACGCCGCGGCACATCGCCGCCACGGTGCTTTCACTGATCGGGAGGCCATTGGAGGCCCTGCAGCTCAAGTGAATCACCCACCATTCGTTTATTACCACCATGAACACCCCCCCCCCCCCCCCCAAAATCAACAGATATAATAAAAACAGAAGCACAAGATCAATGTGGATATCTCCATGCGTAATGTAGCTGCAAGCTCCACCCACCCTAACCCGGATTACCCCCAGTTAGCACTTGCTTACATGGATCTGCAATGAGCTGCTTGTCCTAGGTAGAAGAAGCATCCAAGTCCCATGTGTGTATGTGATCCCTTGGCATGTTGCAATGCTTCCAGATGTACAGAAAAGGATAAGGGCCATGTCCTCCTCCGGGTTGATCTTGTCAGTGACATAAGCATGCAAGGTTCCACATGTATTGTTTTTTCAGATTGGTATAGATGAGAGATGACAAGCTAGCATGAATTTTTTTTAAAAAAAATAGAACATGTAACACTCAGTGTCTCTATACACACATAAACAAATGGAGATGGATGAGTTCTTGTCTGCAGAGAAAGAGTCACTGCATTTCTGAATTGTGATCTCCTCCCGGCCTCTTGGGTTTCGTCCTGGTTCTATCCTGAAGCTCATGGAATCATGGGACTGGAACGGTTAGCATCTAAGTAAGGGGTGTGTCATTCAGGGATCAAGGTATTATTCCCAGGTGCCTAGTTTTGTATGAGGTGTTGTCTGGACTCTTCAAGTTGCAAGTAGCCAAGTACTGATAACCAATACAGTACAACAGAGATTCCATATTTGTGCTGCCACAGCTAGACGACAGGGATGATGAACACAGCCATATAGAGCCATAGTCTCGATACATTTTATGCAGAAATGTTTGCTGACCACTTCAATGGATAAATTCATGCCCACAACGAATAGTAATTCGAATATGCTTCTCAAGAGAAAACTGGAGTTCGCGCATGGATGTGATGGAACAGGCTTGAAAATATAACTGCTTCCCATGCACAAAGGTTCAGAGAACCATCTGGCAGATGAAGCCTGTTTTCTGAACATGTGATGTCCGGAATTAGTCTCACGAGTTTGTCGTTCCTATTTTTTTTCGGAAAATAGAAGTCATCATGTTCTGTGAAAAAAATAGCATCAAATTTGTGTTATTTAGTCCCTTCACAGAAAGCTGTTCCATTTTGCCTTAATCTCTGAGGCATATTTTCATATGAATGGCCAAACAATTTTCATGTTTAAACGCCAAGATCTGGTTTTGTGCTTCCATTGTTGCGTCCGCAGACAACCATTTTTTTTTTTTTTGGGGTCAAATTAAGACAAAAAGGAAAGAGCGGTAACAATGAGAAGAGTGAAGACTCATGTGAATCCACGCTCCCTTGTTGCTGTCGCTAGCAACTTCTCATAAAAAAGGCTCATGTGAGTTAGTTACCACAATTTTACAGCAATCATACACATTGAAATAGACGTGGATGAGTTCTGATGGACATATTTGTTCTGCCATTCAGTTTCTCATACAGAATTAATACATGAAATGAAAATAAGAAAAATAATAAGTCATTATTTCAGTACAACACATGAAAATAACTTTGTAGAACGAAAAAAAAACATAGGTCATGCCCATTTTTAAATGTACTTCATCTGAAACCAGCCCCTGCCAACAAGTATATGTAGCTGCTTTGAAACCGAGCCCAAAAGCATTTTTAAACGATGAAGTTAAATATTGAAAAAAAAATATCAAACAAAGCAGCTGCAAGAATGAGCCTAGGTGCTTAGCTTGTCGAATCAATCATATATAACGTCATGCGCTACAAACCAAAATTCTGGGAGGTTTTTACAACAGCAGTAACTGTAACTCTCTGCTTTTAAATATTTCGGTCTGATTCAGTAACAAGGACATTTTCCCTTTGGACAATTTACTAGTCAATGTGGCAAAGGGGAAATCGAAACCAGGAATCATTGTTCCACAGGATGAGTTCCTAGTGACCAGACCTGCAAGGCACCTTCTTCACATGGAGCCCTCATGAAGAATTAGACTTGGGACTGCAGAAACACTGACCACAGACCAGGCCTACTTTTCAAGTCCTGTTTATAACACACATGTTTTGAATCCACTTTCGCACTCTGAAAACTTGTGTGGAATTTTGTCAGCTTTGGTATTCATCTGCAACGGCTCGCTCTCCAAAATTGGTTGAGGAAAGCGGCGGGGAAGCTTCAGAGACTCAATATCATTAGCATGAGGCAAAATTGCATTCCATGCAGATTTTTCCATGGGAGGCTGGGACCATGAACTCACATGAAAAGGTTGCAGATTGTACCAAGACCACGACATTACACCACATGGAAATTGTCTTGATCAGCAGTTTCTGCTAATGACGAATTTGAAGCCGACAGGCACGACTGTGAACTGAGAAAGTGCTATCTGCAGTAAGCGTGATAGTAATTGGTACTGGATTCCATGTATGTGCTGTACTTGTTGTAGTCATGAAATATTTTCCGTTCAAAATGAAAAGGCATCAGCGTTTTTCAGGTGAAAAAGGAAGTTAAACATAGATTTGTTGTTGTCGTCATGAAATATTTTTGAGAAAACAGGGGCATAGTTAAGCAGATAATTTCTTCATTGGGTTTACCTCTGCAGTCATTTAAGCGCCTTGATATATATTGTTTCTTTACTCGAAGAGGCATAGTATATCGTAAAGAGGGCGAATTTGTTGCCTAGTTGGTGCATATGATTCAGCGATGCAATTATGCCGTCAGTGGGACAACAAAATATTTGATAGAAATTCAGATAATTCAGTGATGCAATTATGCCACCCGTGGGACAATAAAATATTTGATAGAAATTCAGATAAAGTATGTGCGATATTCCAAACAAGGCACCTTATCCGGATCAAAGTAGGAGTAATATGCAGTACTCCCCCTGTTTCAAACTTATTGTAGCTACGGTTTCGTTCCAAGTCAAAAAAATTTATCTCTGACCTTTAATATCTAGAACCTGTACATATGAATTATATACTAGAAAAGTATTTCTTAGGGTGAATATAAAACAAGAAGTTATGTTGTTAATCTACAAATATTTGTAAAAGTGGTAGGAAAAATAGGAACTGATTGACTTCAAACAAAGGTAGACCATCAATTTGAAATAGAAGGAGCATTATTTTCTTGCCTTGAAGATCAATTTCTAGTACATACAGTCGCTTACTGGGCAGGGTCCATGTGTTGTATTGGGCGCAACAATGGGCCTATCTTTTGCCGGCTTTAGCTTTCTTCTTTCATTTAGCGTGCATATGAGCTTTCAACTCAGCGGATATATTATGTGAAATGGGCTGGGATTCTACTTGATGGAGCGAGTGAAGAGGCCTGCTTGTTTTTAATGGGCCGGCGGCATCAAGAAAGCTTCGAGATTCTCTGCTAATGAAGAAAGCCTGCTTGTTTTTAATGGGCCGGCGGCATCAAGAAAGCTTCGAGATTCTCTGCTAATGAAGAAAGCTATCTATAGTACCATTTCTCATATAGTTCCCAACGATTTGACAGCGTTGATCAATCGTGTCCCAAATCCCGGTGCCATCCCAAATCTCGCAGACTGCTCATGTTCGTCGTCTTCAGGGGCCTGCTTGTACCTGTACCATTTCGCGCACACGAGGAAGACGAAGAAGTTGACCGTGCCGATGAGGCCGATGAGGTAGTAGAAGCAGTCCAGCCTCCCCCTGTTGAGGTCCTCGGCGAGCCACCCGCCATCTCCACTGGCGGGGTCGGCTGTCGCACGGTGCACGACGGTGACCAGCAGCCCGCTGAGGTAGCTGGACAGCGCGAGGCCACTGAAGAGGAGCGAGCCGGCCACGCTGCGCATGTTCTCCGGGAACTGCTTGTAGTAGAACTCCATCTGGCTCACCTGGTTGAACGCCTCCGACAGGCCCAGCGCCGCCAGCTGTGGCACCAGCAAGAACGCCGACGCGCGGCTTTGCGACGGAGAGTCGCCGTCGTGCAGGACGGAGAGATCGCGCCGATGCTGCTCCACAGCGCCGGAGATGAGCATGGCAACGACCGAGAGAACCATGCCGACGCCCATGCGCTGGAGCAGCGTGACGCCCGCCTCGCGGCCGGTGAGCCTGCGCAGCCACGGCACGAGGAGGCGGTCGTAGAGCGGGATCCAGACGGTGAGCGCCAGCATGGGGAAGACGGTGAACGACGCCGGCGGCACCTCGAAGCCGCGCGTGGTGACGCGGCGGTCCGACTGCGCCGCCTGCAGGACGACGTAGGTGTTGGTCTGCGCGAACGCGATGTAGTAGATGATGCACGTGGCCGACACCGGCAGGATGCGGAGGATGCACTTGGCCTCCTCCACCTGCTGCATGCTGCACAGCCGCCACGGGTCCTTGGGCTGGCCACCGCCTCCGGCGCCGTCGTCGACGACCTCGCTCTTGTCCACCACCACGGCAGCCTTGTCGAGGAACCGGAACTGGTCGGTGTATGGGAGCCTGGACACGAGCGAGCTCGCGTGGCGCGTCCTGAAGAGCGACGCCGCGGGGTCCTCCGGCGCCGCGACCCCTCGCTTCCGGAACGCCGCGACGGCGACTCGGACAACGCCGGCGAAGGGGCTCCCCTCGGGGCGCACGCAGACGTAGAGCCCCGTGCCGGCGAAGAAGAGCGCGCACGAGGCGAACATGAGCGCGGCGGGGATGGCGAACCCGTTCCACCAGCTCACGTTGCTCTGCACGTAGATGATTCCCGTCGACGAGCCGCACACGGCGATGGTGAAGGTGAAGTAGTACCAGTTGAAGAAGCTGTTGATGCCCCGGCGGCCGGAGTCGGTGCTCGGATTGAACTGGTCCGCGCCGAACGGCAGGCTGCACGGCCGGATGCCGCCCGCGCCGATCACGACGAACGCGAACGCCAGCACCAGCACGGCGAACTGCCCCTTCGTCGCGCCAGCGCACTGTCCGGCCGAGCCGTCGCACGGCGGCGGGTGCAGCGCCGGCACGCCCGCCGTCAGCGTCAGGATGATCATTCCCTGCAATGCGCCATCAACAGAGTAGTTGCTCCATCTCATCAACAATGACAATTCACGAGATCAAGTTCTTGAGAAACGCTAATGTCGGAAAGTGGATGCGTGGCTTACAATTAGTGTGGCGACGCAACCGATGCCGACGGTGGCGTAGCGGCCGAGGTAGAGGTCGGAGGCGAAGGCGCCGAAGACTGTGGTGAGGTTGGTGGTGCCGCTGAACGCGTTCAGCGCCACGGCGGCGCGGACGTTGCTCATGCGGAAGACGGAGGTCAGGTACACCATCAGGTTGGCCGCCGTGCCGATGCTGCCCAGCTTCTCGAACGTCTCGTTGCCGATCACGAACGGCATCGTCTTCCATCCCCGGTACCGGACCCACGGTGCCGACGTCGCGGTAGAGATCCCGTCCCCGTCGTCCCCACCAGCGTCAGGTTGGACCGTAACAACGGTCTCGTCGTTGGGTGTCTCGTCGTTGGGTGTCTCGCCGTGGTGGAAGCCGGTGGCGGGGACGGAGGATAGTGTCGACATGGTGCGATTCTTGCGGCGGCAACGCTTTTGCAGGAGGAGGAGGAGGTCCTTTTGAATCAGTCAAGCCGCCGCGTGGAGAGCGCGCGAGGAACCTGAGGTAGTTTGCGCGGTTTGCGGATGTGGTGGCGTGGGTCACTGCAGTTGGGACCCAACGAGAGTCGGGTAAAAAACATAATTGGTACAGTACGGCTGACAGGTGGACTGCATAAGGTGGCGGAGGACGACATCAATTTTTAAAAATAGAAAATGACGACAAAAAGCTGATTATTGTTTTTTTTTTTTGGGGGGGGGGGGTTGCCAAGGGATACGTTAACTAGTTCTTTAAAATTGGAGTTAATACAATCGTTAGCGTTTTACTCCCTCCATTCAGCCGTTCTTAACAAACATATTGAAAGGTCATTAAAATATTGAATGGAGGAAGTAATTATTTTGCCGTCTAATGTCAATTACTAATGTGTCAGAAATAGATATGTGCTTCGAATGATAAAAAGTATAAATATGAAAAAGAGGAGAAAAAAACATCTGGCTGATGATTTTGTTAAGTAGAAAATAATAGAATGTTGCCCATTTGCACAAATTTTCTTTAGTAAAATAGCAGTGTTTTTAGCAGCTTCTAAAGAGTTTGTTCAGTTTAAAGTTGTAACTTTTGATTTTTTTTTAAAAAAAAAAATCAACATATTTTAGCAGGTGGACGTTTGTAATGAAGTTCCATAGATTTTATTGGCATAAGTTTTCATGATTAGGCACTCCTTTTCTTTTGAAAGTTCATTAAGTATTTATATGGAAGTTACAATGTTTATTCATCTATTTGATTTAGTTAATTAAGATACTTGTATCAATATTTCAACAAAGTTAACAGGGATTTCAGCAGAAATTTCGATACCATTGGAGAATCTGAGAATCATTCATTTCATAGGTTTCTCACTCTTGCGACTGAGCATTTGAAGGACATGGGAATTCAATTTCACATGCTTTAGTTGGGGCGTAAATGGATGTGATGGTAATTTCTTATATCAACGAAATGATTGTGAAAATCAAAGCAATATATCCATCCACCGCCCGTATTGCAGGCAGTGGTCATTTCAAAGTTGCAGGAGGCAGACATCCAGCGAAGCTCCAGTGAGGATTTTATGCCAAGGTTCATGGGAAACTGCAGATATGGGCAGATTTTGTTTGTGCGTATAAAAATGCATCCAGAAATTAGCATGATGGGCGATGTTGGAATATACTGTATCTTGTTCACACTCTTGGAGGGAAAGAAAAAAAAACCTTCAATAAAATACCGCAATCCAAACAGACCTTTACGTTCTGTCAACCACGGAAGTTCTCTTTTCTGTTCCCTTTCTTTTCAGATGTCAACGATGAAGATTTTGCGGGAATATATGAGCTAAATAGAAGATAATGGAAACGCACGTCCCCGGCACATAGTTAAAGATGCCCAGGACAGAAGAACCAAGAATATACATTGATCTACATACAGCGGGGGGTGCCATGTTAAGTGGGTGACCGTGCACCGTCAGAGAAAGAGACATGTTATCTATCACAAATAAATCAGAGCTCGCTTATAACTTTAATTCATGGCTCCTGATTCCAATCAAATGTTGTATTCTTGCCTTGGGAGCTTCCTCTCCTAGTGCGAATTATGCATTGCCTTATAGCATTGTGGTTCATGTGAAAAATGAATTTCATGTTCCTTATCTGTATGAAGAATAAAGAATCAAAAGCTATCACTCAAAAGAAGTAAAGAATGGAAGTTAGAATAGCTACATTATCTTAACTTGTAACTATCAGTGGAATATGTTAAAGGATTAATTCAAACAGAGAGTGGAGTGTGAGTTGTAGCCTCTGCCAGGATCTGTTTGCTAGTGTTGGTGAAATAAGCTAAGGGCTAGCTCAAAAACAGAGTAAAACCCCTGCCAGGATATATTCGCTATTTTTGCATCTATGAATCGCTCTCAAGTACTGCTTACAAATTCCAGTGAGTCATGAGCATGGAAAAATCGATAGAATGGAATACACAAAAACACATTCAAAAGTAACCTTGACTAACTATAGCAAATAACTAGTTCACTGCTGCTGAATGGCATAAACAGAACAAGTTGCAGAAGAAAAACATATGGTCTCTCTCCAGCTCAGATACGCTTTCCACCACTCATTTATCTTACTGAAATTTTCAGTTACTGAGATAGGAGCGCTGTCATATGTGATGCTCCCTCTGTTCACCATTACAAGTCATTCTAGGATTTAGGATTTTTCCTATGAAACTGAAAATAAAAATATTCATGTGGTATCTACAAAAAGGAGTGATTTAAACAAATGATAATTTAGCTAGGAGGAATTGGCAAGGAAGCAAGAGTTGTTGTTTTTGTGCTGCAAAAGAAACAATGCAACATTTATTTTTTGACTGTAAAAAAGTGAGATTGTTGAGGGGAATTGTTCAAATAAGCACTAGTTTAACACTACAAAACGTGAATCATATGTTTAATGTGTAGTTAAACAGTTTTAAAGCAAAATGCAGAAGACAAATGGTAGTTGGGGATTCGGCTTTAAGTTGGACCATTTGGACAAGTAGAAATGATATGGTGTTCAACAAATCCTCAATAATATCTTTTACGCAGGTTATGGAGTCAACTGGAAAAGCTTGAGAACGACAAGATGATGATCCAGACTGCTTGTCAAAAATTAGAGAGTACTGTGGTTCAAGTCTTTACAAGCAATGAATGGAGTACTAATAATAGAATCAGTTTTTTTAACTGTTTGGGTTGATGGGGTCATGTTTTGGATAGCTTCCCAGTTACTTCTCACAACTCATTTTGGTTCAGTGCATTGTAATAATTGGTTGTACCTTCTTATGGAGCAAAGGCCGGATTTATTTTCCATTACCCAAAACGATAACAAAAGAGAACCAGTGCCTAGAGTAGTCCGCCCACGGGTATTTAGTACATCATTGTCACCAAACACCAAACGGAAATCATATAGAAGCAAAAACTAACATAAGAAGGAAGAAAGGAATGAAGGCCATACCTCAATCAATGAATCTGAAGTTAATATGATACATTTGTTACATGGTACTTCTTTGCTATTCACAAAAATTGAACCCTTCCCAATATTTTTCATGTAGAAAGATCCATGATCGTCCATCTTTATGACCGCCTGTATATGAAAATAGAGAATTAGAAATAGCAGGTGACCTAACAGAGCAATAAACGAATACAATTCTTTGACAACAGCAGATTAGCATGAACGAGTAATAATTACTCTTCTTACTGGGAGCAGCCTTCTTAACAAATAATTTTACAAGAGATACAACTTTTTGTGTGCACTGGTGCTGAATCAACTCAGCAAGCAGTTACGATCATGTTTGAAACAACCGAAACAGTGAATGGAAGAGAGAGGAATTCTACCACTGAGAAACCATTGGTCTCCATGCTTAAGCTAAAAAAATACAAGATTTCAAAGCTTAGAAAACAATGCCCTTTAAAAACATAAAACCTCCTTGCAGTATTATAACTTTCATCAGTCCATGATTATTTTGCATGTGCTAGGAGTAAATACCTGTCGACGGGATATTTTATTGGCCTTCCCTTCTTTTCCCAAGTCAATATCAACATGTACCTCTCCTGTTTCTCTCCCAAGAATTACCTGCATTTAAGGGGACCATGTTAAATTCTACAAGATGGCATCAACATAATAAAGAACTATAATTCATAATGGTATGCAGAAAATCCAACCTCTATATTGATGATCATTATGGAATTTTTTTTTAAAAAATCTTTCTATCATTACTTTTGTTTGATAGCACATAACGTTCGACCATCAATTCCAAAAGTAGTAGTATGATGGTTAAAA
>BCLG01000369.1:184013-218741 GCA_001602295.1 Zoysia matrella | reverse complement strand
TCTCATTGCTGAAAGCATGAACTTTGTAGATACTCAAGATGCTTCTGGAAATAAGCTGCTCCTAGACGTTGGCCTTTGGCTATCCCAGAAGATAAAGGTCAGATTTCTGGTCCAGAGCTTCATTTCCTTATCAATGCAGGGACAAACAATAATTTGACGTGTGACTCGTTGGAATGTAGTAGCATACCCCCCCCCCCCCCCCCCCCCCAATGGGTGATGCCCCAATAGGGATAGTTATGACCAAACAATTTCATTTTTTGGATCGAAAATGTAAAACTCGGTTATCCTAGAACTAGTGGTTATCATAGCTGGAAGCCTGGGTCAACGCTGACATGTTCTTATATCATTGCATTGCTGAAGTATTTCTTTGCTAATCACACAGGATCACTTCAAGAAGAAGCGCAACTTCCCCATAACTCTCAAGTACATCGACCCCACCTACATGATCCGTGCTGTCAGGTCAAATGCATCCGACAATGTATACTGCACCCTTCTAGCACACAGCGCCGTCCATGGCGCTATGGCAGGGTACACCGGCTTCACAGTCGCTCCAGTGAATGGCAGACATGCTTACATCCCATTCTATGTAAGTCCATCCAGGGCTATCTGTTCTATTACGTTCAGTTTTAATGACCGCTGGCAGCTTCTCATTGTCTGTAACGTGTACAACCTCTACAGAGAATCACCGAGAAGCAGAACAAAGTTGTGATCACGGACCGGATGTGGGCACGGGTGCTGTGCTCTACGAACCAGCCCTGCTTCCTGAGCCACGAGGACGTCGAGCACTTGAAGCACGATGACGACGAGCATCACAGGCATAACACACAGCTCCTGGAGGACGAGGTCCAGTGCAATGGGTCAGCTCAAGCAGTGTGACAAGGCAAAGGAACGAGTATTTAGTATAAAGCATGTAACTATTGATAATTTTTAACCTTCTCTCTTGATTTTATTTTTGGGTTTGGCTTGTAGAGAGACCTCCACTGTATAAATGAATCTGCTGTAAGCATTTCGTAATAAAATGCTTCATTGTAGTATCCAAAGTTTTGTTCGTGAATGTCTTTCAAGTATTAATTTTTTTTTGGGGATAATACTTGTTTTAGTCTCTGAACTATGATCAAAAGTTCAATTTTATCTTTGAACTTTTAAAAGGTCTAACTAGGTCTTTGAACTTTGGTTTTTAGCTCAGTTTCATAACTGATTTTACGTGGCGGAACCACATCATGTCAGCACATCATGTCAGCACGTGATATGCAATATCAACTTAAATTTTAAATTCTAAATTTCAAATTGATTTTTCTCTCATAGTATAACTCTATTTTTGGATTGGTTTGAACCATCATGTTTCTTAAAATTATTTCAATAAAAAATCATACATAGATATATATTAATATTTTTTACATATGATTATATATATGTTTAAATTCAACAAGTTGAACATATTTTATATTTTTTTACATTTTTATATATTGCTTTGTATTTTTAACAAAATGGACTCAATGCAATTCAAATATTGAAAATGTCGTGTTGTTAAGACAATAGAAACATAAAAAAAATCAAATTTTTTAACATATCATTACATAATTTGAATACATTTTTCAAATCTAATATTAACACAATCCAAACATTGAAAAAATATCCATACATTATTTTATTTTGTTGCATTAATTCTAATAAACATGATGGTTTAAATAAATCTGTAAACAAAGTTACGATTAAGAGAAAAATCAATTTATAATTTAAAATGTGAAATTTAGGTTGATATGGCGTGGCTACTGCTGACGTGGCATGCCACGTAAGCAGCCACATTGTCGCAGGGATGAAGATGAACCTCTAAGCAAAGTTTAGAGACTAAATTGGAGCTTTTGAAAGTTGAGAGATGAAATTAAAATTTCAATCATAATTGAAGGACTATGTTGATTGTTATCCCTTAATTAAAGTACATGAATGTAGCGAACAACATTGAGGAAAATGAAGTTTTCTTTATTCTCCTTGTCATCAGGGCATACAAATCCCGCCACATATAGCTATCCAAGAGTGATAGAGAGTTACATTAGAGTTACCAGTCTTTTAAGTATACAAAGGTTACAACTCCAATGTTATTCAACCTTAATAGCTTAGAGGTTTCATAAACTGTTGAATTAGACTGGTGAAATTCCGAACTAGACACCAGAGCCGGACAAAATTAGGTTGCTAAAAGCTTAAAAATGTGGCGTGCTTTCAAATTCTTCCAATTTGTCGAGAGGATCATTAAACAAAAGGGATAATACCCATTTTAGTCCCTAAACTATTGTAAAAGCTCAATTTCATTCTTCAACTTTCAAAAGGTTCAATTTAGTCTCAGAATTTTGATTTAAAGCTCAATTTCATTCCTTATCTGACGTGGCTGCACACATGGCATGCCACATTAGCACTTGTCATACTATGTCAGATTCAATTTTATAATATGATTTCAAATCATTTTTTCTCAAACAATTGCTTTATTTTTATCCCATTTTGAACCATCATATATCTTAAAATTAATGCAAAAATCCTACATGGATATTTTTTATATTTATATTTTAAAAAATCAATAATTTTGACATGTCTTAAATATGTTCAAAATCAATAATTTAAACATATTATATATTTTTGACATATATATATACCTTTTCATTTTTTTAACAAAACTGAATATTAATGTAATCCAAATTTAGGAAATGCCATTTTTGTTAAAGAAATAGAAAATTTGAAAATTCCTATTTTTGAGGTTTTTAAAATTTTAAAATACTAAAATATATTACCCTACAATGATAAATTTTTTCACATTTGATTTGCAATGTACACGTAGGATCTTGTGTTGTTGCATTAATTCTAAGAAATACAATGGCTCATACCAATAAAAAAACAGAGCTACAATATGATAGAAAGATCTGTTTGAATTTTAAAATCTAAAATTTAAATTGACGTGGTGTACCATGTGTGATGTGGAATGCCACGTGTACAACCACGTCAGACGAAAGATGAAATTGAGCATCGAATCAAAATTCAGGGACTAAATTGGATCTTTTGAAAGTTGAAAGAAGAAATTGAGCTTTTGACCGTTTAGGGATGAAATTAGGTATTATCCCTTTAATTAACAGAAAGAAAGCAGTCATCAATAAAGCAAGGAGAGTAAAAAAGAAGGGCAGGTTGTACGCTATACGAAATAGAAGTCACCAGAGCCGATATCATGTGGACACGTAAGAAGGTTGTCGAAAAGGAATTGCTACATTAGGCATCTGTTGTACAGATGACGATCCCTGAGGGCAGCGAAAAAAGCGACGGCCAGCTCTCTCACCTCCCACTTTTATTTTCACAACATATTTTTGATCAAGGTTGCACTTAGGCCACTCTTACTTACTAACATCATATGGACGAAGTGGATTTCTCATCTCAAAATCTCTCCATGTTTTCACTGGAACTCAGGAATATCTTTTTCATATCAGTCTGGTCCAGAACTCCCCATTTTGGTTATTCAAACTTAGCTGAGCGTAGAATGGAGGGGAGGTGGCTCGGTTTTATAGTTGATTCAGGGCGTGGTTGCGGGATTGTAGCAGTCTTGATGCCGTATCGTATCATGTCATGCAGGAATCAGCGAATCAGCACTGTGGATGCATGCTTGTAGTTTTTAGCTTTTCGTACATGTTTGGTACCTTTTTCTGTTGACGTTGACAAGGCAAAGGGCGTCATAGCAGGCATTATTTCAATAACTTTTATAGCGGTACATACAGATCGATATTTTTATTGGTGACAAAGTCGAAGATGAGGACACATGGCAGTATAGTACTTGTAGTATTAATACTCCAAAAGGTTTCATGTCTAGTGATGTTAGTGGTTTTGTTGATACGAGGGAAAAAACGTCTTGTCAGACGAGCAACACGTTGTTTAAGAAGTTCATACTTTCGCATATTGACACCTATTTCTCTTTCCAGTAGTTGCTGCTCAGTAGCATGGCATGCGCATTGCATCCTATACTCTTCCCTATGCATTTTGTACTGAGCATTAGTTTCTAGCTCTATGATATGTGCTTCATTGTTCGACGCTGGGGTATTGTCCAATCATTCTTCAAACTCACATGATTAGTGTTAACAACCGAAATACGAGTTCGAGACATCAGCAGATATTGTGAATAGGGTCAAATGTGTGAGTATTGTGAAGCTAATCATGTAGAGGACTGACACAAGTGGTTTAGACTGGTTCATGTCTTCCGGAGGATGACAACCCTATATCCAGTGAGTGTGTGTATTCTCTTGCTCTGAAAACAGATGTCTTGCCCTATCGGGTAGGTTACATATTTATAAAAGAGACACGTCTCCTGTGGTAATGATAATTACCACATCATAACACTGATAACGTCTATTTTTAATTACAACAAGCGTGGCTATTAAGCGTAACGGCCCTTTAATTAGCGTTAACTCTTTGGCAATCAATCGTGCTTCAAATGCGGCGTCGTGTGTCGTGGGGTTATGGGTAGCCGTTCCATAGATGACCGTTCGTATTTGGGCCAAGGCCCACGAACGTCTTCGGTAAATCTTGGTTTCGACCCACGCGTGTTCAGGACGCGGAAATTGAGGCATCAACATAAGCCCTTATACACGTCTCCAAGTGGCTGCCTGTGCCTGCCTTCGGTGTTCGGTAACTTGATCAATAAGATCGAATCGTACCTCCTCTCTGTCACTGCTGCTGCAAACTTGAGGAGATGTTCAAATGACAAGACTCGATGGTTGGCTTCCATTTTCGTCTTTACTTCTGCCACCTCGATTCTTGCTTTTGACCGATCTGAATGTTTTTCACTGTCAAAGAGCAAAGACTAGGCGTCCTTTGAGATCTCGAAGGATCGTTCTTTGCTTATAAATAGGGAGGACGAGATAAAGTTCTTCTTCAAAACACTTCCTTTCTCCACTCCTTTCAAATCCTTGCGCAATAACCGCCCAGGCGTAACCATGGGTAAGAAGCGCTCTGCCAAGAGGATTCGATCTTCGTTGACGAGTGTTGGAGAAGATTCTTCTTTCACAAGGGTGCAAGAGCCTCTAGCCCCTGCTGTGTTAAGGGATCTGGTGGATCGTATTCCTTCTCCTAAGTTACCCATCATTGAGGAGATCTATGGGGTCTCTCCTGGAGGGTCTCTTAAATTGATGGAGGAAGACGACTCGAATGTTGTGGATCTAGAGACTGATCCCGACACTTCTGGAGATGCTGAATTTGCTCGGCGCCTTCATATCGAATTGAATAAAAGCCACTGGAGGGTGCTAGGCCTTGATGAGGTGGTAATCTTGAGTGACTCTAAAGAAGAGGATGACGATAGAGAGAACGAGGGCGTTGAAGCTCCTCCTCTGATTTTTCCTCACTCAAGACATCATTCCTTGATGTCTTCCTCAGGGAGAGGAGAAGAAGAAGAAGCGGCTGGCCAGGAGAACCATGATCCATTTGAATCATCTCCGTCCTCTTGTTGCTCAGAAGAAGTCTCCGTCTAAGAATGAAGGGGATGATAGCTATGTTTAGGTTTAGGAGTTTTTCTCCTTAACTAGAGTTTTTGGACAAATAATATAACTATGGTAGTGAAAGTCTTGTATTATCTTCTATGAAGCTTCCTTCATTACAAAAATGTGTAATACTGAAGGATTTAAATATATCTTATGAAATATTTTTTTAAGAATTCGAAATATGTTTTTGTTCGGGCTTACTTTCCTTAGCGCATTACTGCAACTATGGTTAGCCGAACCGTTCATACTCAAAATTAGTCTCTTTGGATGTTCAAGTATTGATATTTGAATTCTTCAAGCGCGTTAAGCACCTTAGGCACAAACGATCGAACCCATTTAGCGCATTTGAGCACATCGGGTGTTTGCGGCACGTTGTACTCGAGCCCCTTGCGAGCGTTGAGCTCATTGGGCATGAAAAAGAGGATGCCGTGGGTACCTTTTGCAGTGCGATGAGCACTTTGGGTGTTCGAGCATTGAGCCCCTTATGAGCGTTAAACACATCGGGCATTTGCCGCTTTCCATCGGACTGATAACTATTCGGGCATTGAGCCCCTTGCGTGCGTTAAGCACATCAGGCATTTTGTCGCTTCTCCTTAGACTGATATCTGTTCGGACATTGAGCCCCTTGTGTGCGTTAAGCACATCGGACATTTTGTCGCTTCTCCTCGGACCGATAGCTGTTCGGGCGTTTGGGGTTCCTTTCTAGAGAAGTTTTGTCGATTCAAATTTCAATAAGTGCCATTATTGTGTCTTTATTAGGCCTAACATTGAGAGAAAGTTTTTCCACTATCTCAGCGTCGTTCACCATTTCTTCTTTGCAATCTAAGCATCATCACTTGAGCGACACTCTTCGCCGCCCTCAAATCATCTTCTAGGTTATGTCCTCACCTAGGCATTCAAAATCTGGTAGTTTTTCCATGTCTCTTCCTCTGCCTCGCAGAGCCATGGTCTCTAAAAATGAAGAGGACAAGACGAAGTACTGAAAGACCACCACCATGACACAGAAGAGACTGAAGAGCTTGTATGACCGAGGTATTATCCATGAATTCGTAATATCTGAGATTTCAGAGGTTAAAGATTATGCTGGGCCTTTTAATGGACAATTGGCGGTTTTTGAGTCACACACTGTGAATTTTGTGTTTCTGCTTTGAAATTCCTCATATCTGTCTGCCAAGCTTATAAGATAGAGTTGGTACACTTTAAATCTAGTGCCATGGCTTCTTTAAGCATATTTGTAATGCTCTGTGAATGCTGGCTGGGAATCGAACTAGACCTTGCCCTTTGAAAAATTTTGTACGCAACCTCTTACTATGGCAAACAAGTGATGATCTTTTCGCTTGGCTTCACCCTAAAGAGTGTGAAACAATTTATTGATCCATGCCTTAGAAAGAGCTGGAAGGGAAGTGGTCATAAGTGGTTCTTCATAGAGATTTTGAACAAATTAGAAGTAAAGGGGAAGTACATAATGCTATACATTGCTCTAAGTGCAAATGTTCTTGCAAATCAATCCAACAGAATCAGGGCACTCTTTGTAGAAATTCTGGAGCTCAAACGCAAGGGTCTGAATGGAAAAATTATTGTTGATGAATTTGTGCGAAGATGATTGAATCCACTTGTGATAAGGCATCCATTAGCCTTTGATTTTACTGGTCTTGGGATACAGCAAGATCTTCTCCTAAAGGTAATGTTTAGTAACTTGAATAGTTGGTATATACTTTCTGTTACTTGACACTCTGGTGTATTGAACCATTGCAGAGATTTCAAAAGATGAAGTGGTGGATCGTCTTAAAGAGATCTTGAGTAATCACAAAGTCACCAGGCTAGAGGGCCTTCCTCCACCTTTTGCTACTGCAAATACTCCTTTAGAGGTATTAATTATTCTCAACTGTACTGTATTGCCTGTTATGTACTTGTTCTGACCATTGATCTTTGATCACAGGAGAGTTTTATCATTGAATCAGTTGACGTTGATGTTGTCCTCGATAATGATAATGATGATGAGGGCAATAAAAAGACTATCGGGGATAACATTTTCAAACAAGGTCAGACTGAGACTTTACCTGAACTATCTGGAGATGCAGTAAACTTTCATTATATGAAGAATTGCCAAGTGCTGAACCTGTGACAGGGGTCTCAGAGCTACAAGCTTTAACTCCCAAAGAGGATATAGCAGGGAGGGCCTTAGAGATGCAGGCTGCAAGTGCCTCTATAAGCCACTCTTCTGCTGCTCCGAAAAGAGTTGCTCCAGCTGACTCTAATACTCCTCAAGCAACAACTCTAAGATCTAGTGGTTCAGCCCTTACACGTACCATGGCTCAATCTTCTCCTCATCCAATGCAGTCTGGTACCATCAAACGTTCTCGGGAATCAGAGGCAAGAAATTCTTATCTTCAGGGGCATTTGGTTTCACTCAAATAAGTTTTTACTTTTATTTATAAAGGACTTCATCCTTTTGATCAGGAAGAAGAGCATCAACAGGGCCAAAGAGAACCATCAAACGATTGAAAGTGAAAAAAACTGTTCATATGAGGTATGATCTGAACCAAACTTTCTCCTTATTGACTTTGAACTAACAAATTGTTAGCCTATTCAGAGTTTCTAAGATTGTTTCTACTATTGCTTCCTCGAGGATAGATGAGACAAAAAAAAAACTTCAGATGATCATTAGAAAGTCTTCTTATGTGTTCGGGAAGCTGTTATGAATTTATCAGATATCCTGCAGAAACAAGCTGATGCCTTGCGGACACAAGTTGTCGACTCCTGCACTGCTGTTGGATCTTCAATTGATGCTGCTAAAGAAAAAACAAGACTCCGGACAGCAAATTATGCTAAATTGCAAGAGAAGTTTTCTAATTTAAAAGAAGTGGTAAAGAGTATGTGCCTATGTTTGAGCAACATAACCTGTTTTGTTCTTTGAACTATATCTTATCTGACTAATATATGCAGAATTGGCAAAGAAAGCTGATGAAAAGGACAAACAGATTCAGAACATATCAAAAAAACTGAAAAGTGCTAGGTCAGAGATTACGAACAAGGGCAACCAACTTCAAGAGGTGACCACTGAACTAGAGACTGTCAAGACCAAGTTGAAAGCTGCTGAAGCTGAAAATAATAAATTGCAGAAGTCATCATCTTCTGAAGATATAGTCACTGGAGCATCATATATGCTTGCATGCACTAAAAGTCATTATCTTGAGCTGGATGTTTCTTTAGTTTGTTATGAATTTCAATGTTCCTCATCTGAACAATGCCACAAGCTTGTAGAAGATGTGGTTGATGCTGCTAAGTCGTTTGTAGATGATCTTAGCAGTACTGAACACTCTTCAGATGAAAACTAATGTGATGCATGTAGTATATATCGATTGTAAATTACACAATCATTTATGAATCATTTTTGAGTATGATATATGTAGCCCTTTGCTTTCTGTACGTAATGTATATGTGCGTGTAGAAAGGAACTTAGAGTAAATCATACGCACTCGATAGGTATTTTAGGATTTCAGCCTTGTGAAAAGACATCCGTGTCTAAAATTGTCATATTAAAAGGTACATAGGTTGTGCTCATTGTGGGTTGGTGTGATTAAGTTCATAGCTATATCAAATAGCTGTTTCAAGAAAATCATTTCTAGAGATGGCCGCAAGTGACTATCAAGGTCGTATTTTTTGTAACCGTCCGGCGGCCAAGATAGAGTGTCCGAATAGTGATCTAAAAAGATAATTGATAATAAGTGGCTGCAAGTGTGTATCAGAGTCATATCTTGTGTTATCGTCTAGCGGCCAAGATAGAGAGTCCGAATGAAAAAAAGAAAAGGAGCACTTTATTGAACCATACGGGATGGCTAAACCTTCCTTATAGGATAAAAAGAATTTCTTGAGAATGAACGAATAAATCAAATACACATTACACATAGAAATTTCATAAATGGTCAGCATTCCATGTGTTCGATAACAAACCGCCATTGATATGAGCTAGTACATAAGCCTTATGAGATACTTGATCGACTATGATGTAAGGCCCTTCCAAAAAGAAGAAAATTTGTGCTTATCTGTGGTGTTGATATCTTTCTTGAGGACTAAATCCTTGACTTTCAAAATACGATGCACAACTTTTTTGTTATAATGCTTACGCAGCAGGGCTTGATATTTTTCTACTTTTATCACTGCCTGGACTCTTCTAATAAGGTAAGATCCAGATCTCTTGCTTCGGCTTGACTTTTTTCTGTAAAATGCAACACTCGATGAGAACTCAAATGCACTTTTGGGGGCAATACTGCATCAGTCTCGTATACCAGATTAAACGGTGTATCTCTGGTTGCTCGACTCGGGTTTGTGCGCAAGGACCACAATACTGTAGACAGTTCTTGGATTCAATTTCTTCCTCTAGCTTATAGCTTTTCTTGCATTCGCTTTTTCATCCCATGAATAATCAAACCGTTGGCTCTTTCAACTTGGCCATTGGTTTGCGGGTGAGCTACCGAAGAGACTGAGTGCTGTATCCCAAAATCAGCACAGCTCCACTGAAACTTATTTCCTTTGAACTAGGTCCCATTATCTATGATGATCCGCTTTGGAACTCTAAAGCACACAACAATTCCCTTCAAAAACTTGGCTGCAGCTTCTTGAGTAATGTTTACCAGTGGCTCAGCTTCTATCCACTTGATAAAGGTATCAATAGCCACAATAATGTGCTTATATCCTTTTTGTCTCTTGGGTAAAGTATCGATGATATCAATTCCCTAGATAGCAAATGGCCAAGACAGAGGAATGGTATGACAGAGGGATGGTATGCAGGGAACTAACATGTTTAGTTGTTTGATGCTGGAAAAATTGGTAGTGACTGCATTTGCATATTAGATCAGTGGCATCTTGATTTGCTGTCGGCCAGTAAAACCCATGGTGAAATGCTTTTTTAAACTAAAGTTCTGACAGAATTATGAGAGCCACAAACTCCTCCATGTATATCATTGAGCAGTTGCATACCTTCATCTTGAGAGATACACCTCATCAGCATCCTATCTCTTCCTTTTTTGTATAATACCCCATCAATAATGGTGTAATTTTTGGCAATTCGAGCAATGAGCTCTATTTCTGGATCATCGTTTGTAAATGGATCACCTTCAATGAATACTTTGATCGAGTATCTCTAATCTTCAAGCTCTTCAAGATAAGCAAAAATATTTCATGAGCCCCAGTGGGCACCTTAAGCAACACAGATGGCTGTAAAATTTTTTCAATAATAACATCATCGGGCACTGCTGATCGGGAAGAGGCCATTCAGGCAAGATGATCTGCATCTTGGTTATCCAATCGAGGAATGTATCGAATTTCAAATCCATCGAAAGAACTTTCCATTGCCCGAACAGCTTCTAAATACGCAACCATCTTCTCATCCTTGTATTCGTACTCTTTATGTACCTGTTGGGCCACGAATTGAGAATCGCCTCGAATCAGCAATCTCTTGATGCCCATGGACTTAGCAATGCGCAGACCATTAATCAAGCTTTTATATTCTGCAATATTATTGGTGGCTTTAAATTTCAACTGAAGGACATACTTCAAAGTCTCCCCTTCGAGAGGTTTCAACACAACACTAGCCCTAGCCCTTTGTATGGTAAAGGAACTATTAAAATACATCACCGAATGATCGGGCAATGCCTCTATATCTTGAGGACCAGATGGGGTTCGTTCAACAATAAAATTCGTTAAAGATTGACTCTTGATGGCTCTCCGAGGTATGAACTCTATATGAAATTGTTCCAACTCTACTGCCCAATGAAATATACATCCAGTAGCATCTCTACTGTATAAATTGCGAGAGAGTGGGCGATCAGATACTACCTTTATCGGATGCACCAAGAAATAATGCTTCAGCTTCCGGGATGTCATCAGCACGGCATATAACAACTTCTGAGCCTGTGGATACCTTGTTTGAGCATCCTTCAAGATTTCACTAACAAAATACACTGGTGACTGAACTGAACTTCCTTGATCATTGACCTGATCTACTGTCAGAACAGTACTAACCACCGAATTTGAAGCTGCCACATAAAGCAACAACTCTTCTTGGGCTTTGGTGGAACCAGGGTAGGCATATTATTGAGATATTGCTTCAGCTCTAAAAAAATCGCTTTCGCTTGACTATCCCATTGAAATCTATTTTGTTTGCGTAAAAGCTTATAAAATGGTATACCTCTTTCTCCCAATCGAGATATGAATCTACTAAGGGCAACCATCATGCCAGCTAGCTTCTGGATTTCTTTCCGAGTTCGGAGTGGTTGCAGTTGTTCAATAGCTTCCACCTTCTTCAAGTTTGCATTGATCCCTCTTTCAGAGACCATGTATCCCAGCAGCTTGCCAGGGAGATACCTCGAAGACACACTCTTTCGGGTTTAACTTCGTCCGAAACTTCCGAAGATTATCAAAAGTCTCAGTGAGGTCCATAAGCAGATCCCCCCGCTGTTTGGACTTCACACGATGTCATCGGTATATGCTTCGACATTCCTTTCGATTTGGTATTCAAAAATGATATGGACACATTTTTTATATGCAGCCCCGACGTTTTTGAGACCGAACAGCATTTTCACATAACAATAAACTCTGAAAGGAGTGATGAATGTCTTTCTTCATCTTCAACTCACATATTGATTTTATGATAGCCGGAGTAAGCATAAAAAAACTCAATAATTTGCTAGTAGATGTTGAGTCCACAATCTAATCAATTCGAGGCAGAGGATACTCATCTTTAGGACATGCTTTATTCAAAGACGTATAGTCAATACACATCCGCCACAAACCATCAGGCTTTTTCACTAATACAGGATTTGCTAGCCATGTAGGATAATCTATTGTTCTAATGAACCCGGCTTGTAATAGCCTAGTGATTTCCTCGCGAATGGCGTCGCGCCTGTCTAGAGTATACCTCTGTTCTTTTTGCTTGACTGGCTTGAGAACCGGGTCAATCTCAACTTGTGCTCAATCACCTCTCTGGGGATCCCGGGCATGTCCAAAGGTGTCCATGCAAAGACATCGGTGTTTGTCCGAAGGAAAGTGATGAGCGCGAGTTTTTATTTCAGGGATAAGGAACCCCCAATGACAACTTGCTTCGCTGGCTCAATAGGGTCCAGCAAAATATTCTTGTTCAGTGCTGGTGGCAGAACAATTTCTTCTTCAAGAGCCGAGACTTCAGGAACCGGCACTTCTGGAACTTTGATAGTGAGTTTTGGTACAACAAGTACCACACCACCATCTGTTCAGGCTTGCTTGGAAGAACTGGCTTCCAAGACTCTTTGCTTGAAATGACCGGCACGGGCCAAGGAATTGATGTTGCACTTGACTGCCTCTTTAAGATTAGAGATGATCGTGATGACCCCAAAGGGTACTAGCATCTTCATCGTGGCATAAGCTGAATGAACAACAGCCATGAACTTCAAGAGAAATGGCCTCTCGAGGATACAGTTGTACGCCGAATCAAAATCTGCCACCTCGAAGGTGAGGACTTCTCGGCGCTTGTTGTCTCTGTGACCGCAAGCAACGGTCAGATCAATCTTTTCTAAGGGCTTTGATGAAACCCCTGGAATGACTCTGTGGAATCTTTCATCCACAGGCTGTAATGCTGCTAATGGCAAACCCATTTCTTGATAAGTACGCTTCATGAGGAGGTTCAAGGCCGCACCTGTATCGACGAGAGTCTTGGCAATATTGCTGCGATGGATTGGTATCTTGACAATGAATGGCAAGCTCTTGGTTGACAACTCCGTCTTCGAGTGATCTTCAGGGCCGAACGTGATCGATACTTCATGCCACCGCATCTTCTTGCTAATAGGAACAACGCATCTTCTTGCTAACAGGAACGACATGGAGCACCTCCCGCTCATACTTCTTGTACTGGGTTTTAGATGAAACCGCGGTACTTCCACCGAAGATCATGTTAACTTCGAAGAATTCTTCTTCATCTTCCTCCTCGACCCTCCGACAGCCTCTGGCCAAAGCCTCGGGTCGAGGTGCTACTGGAGGTTTTGGAACTTCTTTTTTCTTTTGATCAATGTAATAAGTGCAATCCGTGAAGTTATGAAACCTGGACCGATGAACCGAGCACCACTTCTGTGCATCTTCGGGTCTGTCGAAGGGTCGCTTCTTCTTTTTATGACGTTCACTACATTCTTTTTAGCTACATTGAGCTCTCGATCATCAGATTTTTTGCGAGAGCTCTTAGTCTTGGTTTCTCTCGTAATTTGGGCTCGAGCTTCTAATGCCTTGATGTAGGTTTCGGCGATTAACAAGAGGTGGCCCACTTTTGTGGTTCCTGAATGGCTAGCTGTTCTGCGGTATACACATCAGATACTCCTTCTTTGAAGGCTATAATGACCTCTAAATCCTCAATATGAGAAATAGAATTCCTCGTCTGACTGAACCTCTTCACATAATCCCGAAAACTCTCATCGGGCTTTTGTTTGATGGTCCGAAGGGTTTTCGCTGTCAAGAGCCTTTCAAAGGTCCCCTAGAAATTCTCGATGAAGGTCGCGTAGAGCTGATCCTAAGTTCAGAACGTGGACTCGAGAAGATTCACCAGCCACGATCGAGCTAGTTCTGACAGAGCAGTAGGCAAGTAATTAGCCTTTACTCTATCATCTCCCTCAGTGGCTTCTATAACCGTGGATTAAACCTGAAGGAATTCTTCAGGATTTGATGATTTGTCATACTTCTCGATTAGGCCTAGCTTGAATTTCTCAGGCCACCGAACTTGATGAAGACTTGGAGCAAGAGCCTTAAATCAGCTCCGGCTCGATCGAGCCCGATGAGGAGCAATTTCAGCTATCTCTCTATGACATCTGTTGGCAACAATGTCATTGCGCGCATCATGTCTGCGCGGGTGTTCACTAGATTGACCCCTTTTGACTTCGTTGCCTATCGAGACTATGCCGTATCCGACAGAGAGATGGTGTTCCTGCCTGGGAGATGTGGCAGAAGCAGAGAGTGCTCTTCAGGAGGATATATCTCCATGAGAATTGCCACAACGTGAAGCCTTAGGCTGATTTTGACCTGATAGCGTAGCATGGCTTATGCGACCCGCAATCTCCAATCCTTGCTGGATCAATGGCGCCAAGGGCGAACCATCAGCTACCAAATGCTGCATGCACTCTAGGATTGTTTGGAGACGAGTAGCTTCAAAATCAGTTTGTAGATTTCTTACCGGAGACCCGGCAAGTTGGTCCTATGTGCACTAGAACCAATGGTGGGAAGATTACTCGATGACCCAGCAGAAGATACTGGATCATTCCTCCCAGCCACATTGATCTGTCGTATCTCAATGTTGCGATTCCATTTCGGATTCCCCATTCTTGAGAGGCGGTGTCCCTGCCTGGGAGATGTGGCCGAAGCAAAGTGTGCTCTTCGAGAGGATATATCTCCATGAGAATTGCCACGGCGTGAAGCCTTAGGCTGATTTTGACCTGATAGTGTAGCATGGCCTATGGGACCCGCAATCTTCAATCCTTGCTGGACCAATGGCGCCAAGGGCAAACCATCAGCTGTCAAATGCTGCATGCACTCTAGGATTGTTTGGAGACGAGTAGCTTCAAAATCGGTTTGTAGATTTCTTATCGAGGACCCGACAAGTTGGTCCTATGTGCACTAGAACCAATGTTGAGAAGATTACTCGATGACCCAGCAGAAGGTACTGGATCATTCCTCTCAGTCACATTGATCTGTCGCATTTCAATGTTGCAATTCCACTTCGGATCCCCATTCTTTAGGGATAATCCTCATCGGAGCCGAAATCATCGTCGGTGCAGTCGTTGTCACTGTCGGTATTGGAGTTGTAGCATTTCACCTCTAGCCTAGGGAACTTGCCATTGACAAGGTTAAGAATCACCTTGGACTGGGTTGGTAGCTGCTCTAATTGATCCTTTGAAAGACCAACAGATGGTCGGGACCTGAGTGGGCGAATGTCTTTGGTAAATCTTGGTTTCGGCCCACACCTGTTTGGGAGGCGAAAATTGAGGCATCTACACTTAGTATGAATATAGCAGAAATAGTTCAAGATTGGATAAAAATGTAATGCGTACCATGACGATAGCATTGACTATTTGAATGACATATCAAGGTTACCTGCAAATTAGGGTCCAAATTAGGACAATGGAAGTACCTACAACTCTGATAAGTAGAAATCTTGGCTCGCTCTCCACAATCACAAAGTTGGCGTTCTTCCCATGCCAGCATTCGCTGCCTATGATTTTTCAGCGGAAGCAATTGTCATGCGTCTGTGTCAATTACTCTGAGTTCAGTTTTATAGGCATAAAAAAGTATGAGTCGATGGACCAAGTGCATGCATAATCGACATACATGCAACATTGGATGCCCACAACAGGGACATTATTACTGCCATGTGCTTTGTCTAAATGTGAAGGTGATGCAGCAGCCATAGTCAAGCCACCATCACCTTTCGTAGGTGATGCTAACCTAACTATGATGTGTCACATAGAATCTATTGCGGCAATAGTATCCTACAAATATTGAAAGAGCACAATAATGGATGTAGAAGTTATCATACTACAATACAAGAGCACATCAATATAGAAGTACATATTGTGCTACAGTCATCAACCAGGACCATGACCCCTGCCTCTACCTCGCTTCCTCCTGCACGCTGATGCCGGGACATCTGCATCTCCATATCGAGGGTGACCGTACGTTGATGGAATATACCAGTCTAGGGGACCACGATGTTGTGTCGGTAACTACATACCCTGAGTAATACCGATGTCAGGCTGAGTATTCTGAGTGGGCAAAGGTGCCATGTACAATTGTGACACCTCATCTATAGGGGTGCTCATATCTACAAATATGGACTAGCTAGTGGGTGGTGATAAACCCATAAACTGTCCTACACTCTTGAAACATGGTATCCCTGCATCACATCAAATGAACTTCAATAACTATTTAAAACAATGACATAATAACATAGTAGTAATAGTAAAGAATAATCCACACCTAATGGATGTAAAGGAACCTACCAAATTGAGCCTCTTGCTTTGTCAGGACTTGGAGGTCCTAGAGGGTGGTAGTATTCTCCACGGAACATCCAACCACCTTACCCATGACGATGCCTAAGCAAACTCTGATGGGGCAAATAAATCACCATATCTCTATCGTAATCTGTGAAGTTAAAAGGTGTGGCAAATCCATGGAACTCCCCAGTCTAGGTATGCACCACATTTTTCTTCGAATAAAATGGTGAAACATATAAGAGTAAATCACTTATTCACCCTCAAAAATTTATCCAATCCCTTATTCGACTACAAAATTTTTCAATTCCCTTATTCGCCCTCGTTCTTAATTTTTCTTCCCTAATTCACCCTAACTACTGTATAATAACATATATTTTACCAATCTAAGTTGAAAAGACCAAATATTTTGAAACTATGGGAAGTAACATTTAATATTCTTAAACATGTATGTAACTACATCAAACATGACAAAAAAATAACTTCAAAAATATGTTCGCATATTTTTGAAATCATTTTTTTGTTATGAAAACATACATGTTTAAAAATATCAAATTTTACTTGCCTTAGTTTCAGGGCATTTTGATTTTTTTTTTCAACCTGAATGGATAAAAAAATATGCTTTTATATAGTAGTTAGGGCAAATTAGGGAAGAAAAATTAAGAGTGAGGGCAAATAAGGGAATTAAAAAAAAATTGGGAGAATAAGGGATTGGATAAATTTTACTCTGAGTTATCTCAAATTGATGCTCTATGCCCATGTTACGCACCATGTGTTGAACAGACTTCTCATTCTTTTTTGTCAAATGCTTCATAATACGGAAACAAAATGGGGTATCCATGGTTGAGCTATGGATTACAGCAGCTGCGTGCCTCTTCTGGTAGTATCAAATGAGCCTATGCAACATGCCTTCGACAATTCCAATTAGAGGTAATCCACACAACCCTCTAATAACCCAGTTGTATACCTCAGCTATGTTTGTAGTCATGATGCCACACCTAGCACCACCACTGTCATAGAGTAAGAACCAGTTCTCTCTCCTTTGGCTCAGATTCCATCCAGTGTGAGAAACACTTGATGTGTCTCGATAACCTCCTTCAAACATTTGGAGGGTCCAATCGTTCACCAAGGGCTGGTAACGCCTCTAGTAAAGTCTCACCAGGTGTTGGTGGTTTCTTTTGTCGTTCTTGGACATGAGTCCTTGTGTTCTTATCTAGTTCCATCCAAAGGGTCTCAAACTTACGACTTTGGTTCTGACTGTATAACCTTTTACACATATTCATCAATGCCTTCTTAAAATGCTTATAAAAATTAGCTCCCATATGTCGCGTACACCACTTGCTCTACAAATCAGGCCACATATATGGTTGATTTGGATCCTCTTGCAATATTTTAATAGCAAATAATATCTCAGTGTGCTGATCATGAAAGATGCACGCATCAGGTCGATCATGAATGACCCGTTCTTTAAGGTATCTAATAGAGCTCAGCTAAGTAGACCATCTCCCCTTCTTTTGCCTCCTAGGAGCTGAAACCCCGAATTAATCTGAACCATCGAATTTTAGAAGGAAAAAAAAAGTCCATGTGATGTCTTCGGCGAAATTTCCTTCGATGGAGCAATTTCCTTCCTGATGATGGCGTTTATTTTCAAAATAGTCACTTACCTAATATACAACACATACAACTTTTCATAATTTGTTGTCCCTTCCAATTTAAATATTATAACAATTATTAATTATTTTAGAAGGACCATTTTCTTCTTGAGATTCGTGTAAATGGACAGCTCACGTTCATTTGGGTCTACCGTATAATTTGCCATCTAAAAAACCAAAGCCAACTCAACCTGCTCTCCGACTCCACAAAAGCAAATGCCAAAGATAGTATCTGATTGTTGGCCTCTATTTCAATTGCAGTTAATATTTGACCTTTGTATTTCCCAGTCAAGAAAGTGCCATCCACACAAACTACAGGCCTACTATGGTGGAATGATTGAATATACTGACCCAAAGAAAGGAAAGCACGTCAAAAAATTCTAGGTTCATCATCTTCTAACTCAGTCTACTTAAATGCGGTGTACGTGCCCAGGTTCCTTTCCTTTAAAATATAAAGCACACGTGTAAGATTGTAATACGAAGCTTCATACGTGCCTCAACATTTTTTTAAAGCCTTTTGCTTTGCTCTCCAAGCTTTTTGATAGCTTATATCATACTTAAATTAACTTAAAATTGGACGGTGGATGTACGAACATTCCATATCCCGCTTCTCAATAATCTCCACGAACAATTCATTTGCAATAAATGAAACAGTCAGTTTGCAGTGTGCAACTATGTTCACAAACTTTAGAGGCCAACTAATGTGGCTCATGCTTGGGCTTATATGCATGAATACAAGAGTAGCATTCATTATTTCTGCATTTCACACTGTACTTGTTAGGGCTAGAGTTAACAATCTACACCTCTCTATGGGATAGGGGACCGCTCGGTGAGGGGTGCACTAGACTTGATTAAAAAGGACCCGAAGTATCGAGCACATGGCTAGACGCTCCGGCAAGGGGTGTACTGGAGTTGAAGATCTAGGGCCAGAGTCTCCAACAAGGAGTGCACTGGAATTTTGTGAAAGTTGGAATACTTGAGCATGCTTTAGTTTTCAACTTCATTTCTCATCCCTCTTAATAGTACGACATGCGTACACTCAAAGATCAAATAAAAACCACAAGAATCTTCATTAAACTCCGCTTTAAGCACATCACTTCTTTTCTTCCTTTTTGAGTAACTACAATTCTTCGTACAACTCAATTGAACTCATTAGCTTTTGAATTACATTGCTATTTATCACCAAAACCCACAAAAAGCCTAGATGCACTAACAATCTCCCCCCTTTATTGGTGATTGGTGATAACAAAATTAAAGCTTCATAAAATCAAAGTTTAGATATTTTGATACAGTGAGCTCCTCCTGAATGAGTGCACATAGTGAAAAATCTCAAGATATGGCCTAAAATACCAAGATGCACATATTGCAAAGAGAATTTTGTGAGGGTTCCCCCTATATCAATGATCCATGAGGTGCAAATAGTGTATGTGACAACATAATATACATGATGCTTATAACATGATAAAATCACACAAACGCAATACTAGAAGAAAACAAGCACCATTACATTATACAAGATAAAATAAGTACGAGGTCTTAAGTTTACAATCATACAAAGACTATCAATATAAGTCTCACACACGAAAAAGATAAAGAAAGATACAAGGTGAAGCGACACTATTTCTCCCCCTTTGGCATCACATCGCCTGAAAGAAGGAAAAAAAGCATAATGCAGCTCACTCAAAGTCGAACTCTTCAAGATCCGCAACACCACCGTCGCCATCATTGCTCTCATCACATTCATCATTGTCATTCCCTTCCTCATACTCTTGATCGCCTTTTCCACTAGAATCTTCATTTTCACCGGCGATCTCCTGAGCCCAAGGGTATGGCTCCGGCTCATAGGAAGAAAGAGGAGGATACTCACGAGGAGGAGTGAACTGGAGATTTGCTTGGGAAACAAGCCTTTGAACTTTGTCCTCCAAGTAGGAAAGGCGCTCTTCTGAACACTCAACACGAGTTTCAGCTCGCTTGGCTTGAGATGAACAAATGTTGAAAAGAGCCCAAAGAGCTCTAGCCACAAGTGAGCTCTTTTGCTTTGAGGTCTTGGCCTTCCCAAAGCGAGCCCCCAGAGTAGAAGAGGAATGTAGCACATGAGATGTAGATGGACCAGTTTGAGGAACATGACTGGCGGATGACTTTGATTGGTTTGTCCCGATAGGGATTGTGAGAACTCTTGCAATAGAAAGAGAACTCAACAATTCTTTCAGAGGGAGGGGAGTATGAAACACCCCCTTCCCAACGGTTACAACAACTCTTAGCCTTATTTTCGAACAGACAATCTTTGAACTCACACTCTCAGTCTCTCACACCCTTCCTAAGTCATTCTTGCATAGATTTGAGCAAGGGAAGTGAGAGGGACAAGATACAAAGGCCTGAGAGCATCTTTTTTATTTCGAAGAGCATTTGTGGTGGTGGAAGCTTGGTTTCTCATTTATTATTCTTGGAGATTTGAGCTCTTAGATGACTAGGCGTGCTTGTAAGCTCCCAACTCGTGTGATGAAGCTCTGGAAAGTTTGTATCATCCTCTCAAAAGGGATTTGCTAGTGAAGCACTCAAACTCGATCCATGTTGTCGTTCGAGGGAGAAAAGGGCTGAAAGAAACCCAGTTCTTCATGACTCTCAACGGAGATGCAGGATCCTTTGTGGGTCTGAACTACGGGATAAATTTTTGTGTCTCCGTGTGCTTCTTCAATTTCTATAGGCTTGAAGTCATTTACTTTCATAGTTTACATTTTGGCATCCATCTATTTGTGTAGCTTGTTCTAGCTTAGATTGCTTGGTCTTGCCTACTCTAGATCTTTTGTGTTTTCATTTGATTCAAGTAGAATTGCTAGAACTTGCTTAAATTTTTGCATTCGAAGGTCTTAGGATTTGCCGAAAACTCCGACACGTACAGAGTGCTCGGCTTGTAGCCGAGTGACTGACCAGACCCTTTCTGTTCTCGCCGGAGTGTCTGATCAAGTGCCAAAGTGTCTGGTGAGGTACTTACAAGTTTGTCTAAGTCTTAATTTGCAGAAATTATTTAGGTTTGCCTATTCACCCCCTTCTAGGCCAATTTTACCTGGACTCAAGCCACGAATGATTATTTCCTATATTTTTGGTGGTTCTATTTTCATGCCACTTAATCCATTTTGTCGTCTAGGACAATGGATTCAAACTTGAGTGAGTCCTTAACAAGGCTTCAATGGAAGATAATACAATTTCTTAACAACTCTTAATGTTGTATGGGTTTCTCATGGTTCAGTGACAACTCTTTACAAGACTTATTATGAATGGCATATGCTAATCTATTTGAGTTGGTTCCCTACTTGAATTATTGGCTTCCAACCATTATCGACGTCAAGTATGGGCGGGAACCGACCATTTTCATCCCTAATCGAAAGATTATTTTTCTATTTTTTTTACTCAAAAAATATGGCAAATTGATGATTTTGCCCTTGAGGATAATTAGACTGGCCCAATCCATCTCATCTCGTCTACTACATTGTTTCCCTCATGCCGCCCTCACTCCCTCTGCCCGCCCATCCCCTAAGGCGTGGTCCACATGAGCTCGTTGACCTCATCATCCTCTTTAGCCACCAAAATTGAGTTGAAGTCACTACCATTGGCCATTGCCGGAGGCATAGATTGAAACTCATCAATCCAAGGTGTGCATTACTGAAGAAGTGTGGTGATGTCCAAGCATGGAGCAGGATCAGAGTGGGGCGTCGAAGTATCACAACAGGCAACATCGCTAAATTAAGACAACATTGCTGAATTAAGACAACAAACAGTATAAACGCAATAGAGAGGCTTGACCATTCAACAGTGCTCAATACCCCAACTTGTTTCTAGATTGCCGTCTCTCAACTCTTGATAACCCAACTCTCTACAGGACCGTTGAACAGTCCTATCTACCCAGGGGACAACCCTCTGAGTGCCAGAAGAGTAAGTCAGCACTGCACCTCCGATACCTTCTTGATCTTGTCGCCAGTGGCCCAGCTCCAGCTACGCTCAACGCTATGTTGCGAAGGAACAGGGTGGAGAGGGGAAAGGCAAGGGCATTTTCATTCCAATTAACAGCGTCAAGTCCAAATGTAACAGAGTAACATTTAACTTTCAATGGTAATTTTCAGAGTTGTGATCTTTTGATGGTATATCCCGAAGGTGGTGATCTTTCAATGCTATGAAACTAATTTTCCCTAAGATCTATAAGTCCTCCTTCTTATGTCGTGGGTTGAGGCGCCCGACGCCGTGCCATAACAAATTGATTTTATTGTTTTCTTTTTCTTTGGTAAAGGATAACTGTACATAACTTCAATATTTTGCTTTGGGATCAGAAACATTTGTCACGGTAGCATAAAACTGACATCAATTAGCAAAGTAAAGAAATAATCTGCATTGCAAACACAAAACATGGGGAGAACATCTAACCAACACTTCAATGACAAAATCATTGCATTCTGAATTTCAAGGTTGTGAGCTACCTTCTATATGTCTCTGAGTGTTCTTTCGCTTCAAAAGGTGGAACCCCATAAAGGAACCCGTAACACAGTATACCCAAGCTCCAAGCTCCAAATGTCCATATGGTAATCATGTTCAGCCCTAAACCCTAAACCCTAACCCTAAACCTTAAACCCTAAACCCTAAACCACAACAGGTGTCACTAGAAAAGAAAGCAGCTAGGCCAGTAGAAAATGAGGAAAGTTGTGACAGCCGCAGCAGCTTTTTAATAAACCACTAATTGATTGAGAATGGAAGTAAATGGTTAGCAAATTACCCATTTCCGGTGGCAGGTAATCTAGCGATCCGCACATTGTCCGTCTTCGATTGAAGGTATGAACAGACCATCCAAAGTCTGCAATTTTGAGCTTGCCCTATTCATTGGACATATAGAGCAATGTAAGTCCCTAAGAGCATCTGTCCAGTACAATATTGCAGGAGAAAACAATGGTTGACTAGCTGGATTCCAATTAACAGAAGCAAAAAACACATTATATGTACCTGGGTTCCAATTAGAAGATTTTCTGGTTTAATGTCTATGGATGACATGCTTCCCATGAAGATAAATGAGCGCTCTCACCAGTGATGCGATGTACTAAAAATAGAGGAAATCAGTACATATGGCTACAGGTTAAATTCACAGTTAGTATAATACCGCTTACAGTTGCCAAGCGTTTCTCATTGAAATGCTTGCATCTTGTCAGCTCCTTGTATAGCTCTCCTTTGGCAGCATACTCCAAGATCAAGTAAACACGTATCTGCGTATCCATGACAGCAAAATGATGACTAAAATGTTGTGCAAATGAAACAATGATTACTCCATATTAGAGCCACATATGTCTTATTGTGTGTACCTGATCATAGAAGTAACCATAAAGGCGTAGAATATTTGGGTGCCTTAGGTGGCTCTGAATTTCCACTTCACGCCAAAGCTGATGCTCGACCTGAGATTGTTTCAGTTGGCTCTTGAAAAGAACTTTCAAAGCCACAATCTGACTACTCTGTTTTGATGGATAGAAAATATTTTAAGCACCAGCTGCTCACTGAGATTATTAGACAAAGCACAAGGCAAGTATTATAAAACATGCACTTAATGTTAGCCGCTAGACTTATGTTTTTGCTGCAAATCATAAAATTATCTAGAATGCTCATTCAAAAAATTAGTAGTATCCAGCACAACAATGTAGCAGCAAACTAAACCCAGAAATGTTAGGAATCAGTTTATTCTTCATCAACTGTTTTATGGTAGCGAATATTAAGCTTCCGAACTCAGGTGGAAAACAGATACATGAGATAAATAGTATTCAAACAGGTGTGACCGCACCACAGTTACTCTGATGAAGTAGTATTCAACATGATAACTGCGCTGATCAACTGCCAGCTATGTCAGCGAGGTAAACCATCCACTCAATTTATGGTACTGATTAAATCAATGCCAAATAAAACATAGGAAAGCTTAAGCCTCGTATTCGTACCCTCTTTTATCTGGCCAGGTAAACATGGCCAAACTTGCCCCTGCCAAGAAGCTTCCCCACCTCAAAATCTGACAGCACCCATCCCTTCTCGTTTGCATGTGACGCAGCCTGCAAAAAGCAATATATGGCACTATAAACCTCCGGATGCCAAATTTGCAACCTCTGCAGTGAATGTGCAAGAGCAAGCCCAACAGATACTCTATATTGAGTTGGTGCTTTAAAATTTTAGAATATAAAGTACGAACCTCCTCCAATAGATACTTTAAAAAGGGGTCATGCTTTAAAATTTTTTAAAGATCCTCTAAATTGAGTCACTTGTGCTGTATATTTGAAGCACATGGGGCATGCTGTAAACGATGCTTTATCCCACGATTGCTTTGGCGCGAACAGAAATTTCGCTCCCACCCATATAGCCGGCAGGAGGAGGCGATGACCCGCCGGCTCCCTGCGCGGCGTGGCTACCTCCCCCTGCCTACCGCTTGTTGCTGCTCGCCCCCTGCCTCTGCTGCTCGCCACCAGAGCCAGCGCGCCCCACCTGCCACCCAACTGCGAAGCTGTCCGTCGCCCAGACAGCCGGCAGGAGGAAAGCGACGACCGGCTCCCCGTGTGGCGCGATTCCTCCCCTTTGCCTGCGCCCCCTCTGCTGCTCGCCCCTGCCTGCGCGCCCTCTGCTGCTCCCCTTCACACTGTTGTCGCTAGCCTGAACGTTGCCTGAGCGGCGCTAGGCCGAAGAGCAGGCCCGCCGTCGGAGCAGCGTGGTGTGCACTTGGTGCCGCCTGGACTTCCGTAGCTTGAGATAGCACGGCCGCAGTGTCAGAGGTCAGTGGCGGTGCGGCCAATGGAAGCATGGAGATGGCGGGTGTCATTGTGAGCACAACACGCTGGTGTTACATGTCTCCTGCACAAGACAAGCAGGACACGAGTTCTTCTTCCTTTGTCATTCTTCTCATCTCAGATAGTCGACGCTAGTGTCCATGGTTGTTGGCCGCGAGCTCATCTCCATGGAGGCAGCTAGCAGGCAGCCCGTGCATGCTTGCCTCACCTTCGCTCATGAGTTGTTAGTTGTTCTTCGCTCATGAGTTGTGTTAGTTGTTCGATGAAATGCTTGAAAGATAATGAGAAGAAAGAAAATATAAAGTACCAATTTTACAGCATCTGATTCAGTTTATTACATAGAATCTTTAAAAGTGACATTTACAGGATCTTTAAAAGTAGATATAAAGCACCATTTTTACAGCATCCGCTGGAGATGCTCATATGCCAAGCAAACCATAATTAGAAGATAAAACTGTTATTAATCCTCCATTTTTTAGTCCTACAAAAGAAAGGAAATTCACGTGACCCAGATGGAGCGAAATTAGGGCAGCTGAGATGGAGTACAAAACCGATGCAGAAAATGCTAACTCAAGGATCTCGTTGGGTTTATTCACTTAAATAAACCTAAGCGGAGTCTTCAACCAACAAACAAAAGGGGGCACAAATACTTGGAAAACTTGAGAATCAAATCCTACGATTATGTTACCGAAGAGACCAATGGAAAAAAAGGAATCTAAGCAGGAAATAAGTAATTCTCCTTGATCATGTCGTGTCAACGTACCACAAGACCAAAATCCCAGTAAATTTGGCAGAACAGAGACAAAATCTCCGCCTCTTCGTCCACGACAACGATACGTCTAGAGGTACCAACACGCTAATTGACACCCGAACCCCACGAATCCACATCAGTACGCAGGTACGTACCGAAGGCCCCCAATGAGATCTGACCTGGGAGGGGACAGGGGGAGAAGACAGAACAACATACCTTGTCCTCACTGCTGCCGCGCAAGTCGGTGGCAATCGCCATGGCTGGAGCAGTGGCGGCGGTAGCGGTGGAGGAGGAGGAGGCGAAACGAGCCAAATTTGGAATCGGAAGGAGGATCTGGGATCAGCAACTCGATCACGAGGGGCTTTTAAGGTTTCGGCGACAAAAGCAACGGTCGAATTCTCGTCCGCGACGTTGTGATTGGATCTGGGCTCCCCGCTCCCGTCCTGCCAGAGAAATTAAGTGGGCCAAACTAGATTATGGGCTGTGTTTAGCGGACTGTCGTGGGCTAGACCTTGGAAACGCATTGGACTAAAACATAGTAACTCAGAGTCCTTTCTCAAAAAAAAAAGTAACTCAGAGTCTACTTCAAGGAAAAGTTTGAAGAAGATTGAAATAATTTCACACGAGCACATCTTTGTGTTTGATCTTGAACTTTGAGAAAAGTCATGAGGACGTAGTATCCCGCAGTTAACAAAACTGTTCCACCTTCCAAACTGGACCAATTTTCATGAAAACCAGTAAAACTGGTTTGGTCCTGCATGATGGTTGGTCGATTATTTAAAAAAATGCAAAAACTTCAAAAATTTGAAATATTAAAAAACGGATCAACAGATCAGTGGAACCGTGGGGTAAGATAGTGAAATCGTTTTGGATACAAAATTTGAAATTCAAAAATAGGTAACCGAGATACTGTAACATTTAGACCAAATTTTGTTCAACTTTTGAATTTTAATTTTGCAATGGTTTTTGCTCGGTTTTTATGGAGTCTCTACTCTTTAAAAAACATAGATTTTTTTTATATATACACGGTAAAATGTCCCCATCAGATAAGTTAAACTACGTGCACACAAAAAAATGCACTCAGAGTTATCCCTTCTTACAAATATGACGGATAAAATCTCTCTATGTACACCCTTTAAAAATTTAACAGATGAGCTCTTTGAGATCTCTTCAATTATAGGCCCACACAAACCATTATTACTTAACATAACACAACTACTCAGAACAAATATATGAGATCAAAAAAAATTGTTAGAAAACAAAATAAATTTATTTTAATATTAATATACTATCTTGGGACCACGCGCAACGATTTGCATGGTTAACCACCTCCTCCGTTAATCAAGTCGGGAACAGAACAGACAAAGTCCCAGGTTGCTTCACATGTTAAATATGTGTATCTCTGCTCTTTAAAAATCACATTTTTTCTACTTACATTTGATAAAACGTTTTCAACAGAGATGAGCTAGACGATATGCACACAAAAAAATGCATTCAAATTTGTTTTTTTTTTTGCAAATTTGACAGATAAAATCTCTTCATAGGCATCTTTTACAAATCTCACGGATGAGCCTTTCCAAATCTCTCATATCTTGAGCACACAAAGACCATTGTTAATTAACGAAATGCAACTACTCGAAACAAATATATGATATTCAAAGAAAATTGTTGAACAATAAAATAAATTTATTTTGAGTTAATATTAATATTAATAGTGAAGAATGAGAAACTTCAAATTTTAATTTTAATATATTTTGTAAGTTAATTTTTTTTAAACCGTAGCATTAGCACAGGCATCGAAATTTCTAAAGTGCATCAAATTTTAGATATAATGCATGTAAACTTTAACCTTTTACTATGGTGATGGGTAATAAAAAACTTATAATTTTAATTTTAATATATTATTTTTCTTAATTTAATATTTTTTCTTCGACCGCAGCGTTAGCACGGGCAGCGGTACTAGTAGTACTTAATGAAACAATTTTACAGATTACGATGTTTCATAAAACAAGAATACTCTTTGGGTTTCTAAATTGTTATCACCATTGACTTCTAACATCAATATAGCTATTCGTCTTAACTAGTCCTGATATCTGTGCTAAGATGTGGTCTAAGAAAAAATATTAACTTAAGAAAATAATATATTAATGTTAAAATTTGAAGCTTTTCATTCTTCACCATAAATGAGCTGATGGATGGTAGCGGCGAGAAGCGATTCGCACCCGAAATGAATTTGTTTTGTTTTTCAACAATTTTTTTATCTCATATATTAGTTTTGGGTAGTTATATTTGTTAACTAGTAATGATCCTTGTGAGTCTAAGATCTAGAAGATCCGAAATAGCTCGTCCATTACATTTGTAAGGGATGTTAGTAGAGAGATTCAATTCGTCAGATTTATACTTAAAAAAACAACTCCATGTGCATTTTTTTTATATGTAGTTAACCCATCTCAATTAGAGATGTTTTGCTAGATGTGCTTTTTAAATATTAGAGATAAAAAAAGATGGATGAATATCATGTATTTGTTATAATTTATCTTATTATTTTAGTTATTTAAATCATAATTTATAATTTTACATATTTAAATTAATTTTTTAAATAAGACGAATAGCTAGAGTTAAGTGCATCCACACGTGCACCTTTCGTTACGTGCATCCACCATCCCCAGAAAACCAGTACACACGTGCAGCGCTTACACAAAATGCAATTCAGCTTGGGTCCTGTGTCGTGGACGTTCGTGTTGTATAGTTTGCTACTACATGCAGACAGTCTTAGCATCTACTATTCACATATTACTATAGTTCAACCTATAAGGTGGGGTGTGGGCAGTGGGCAGCCCGCATACCGTTGCTGCGCCCACTTTGTCCTATTAGCGAACACACCACTACAATTACCTAGATGTGCCCGCTTCGGTTGGTGGGCTTAGCGGCAAATTATTTGCAGGCTTGCAGACGTTGCAAGTTGCCGAAAATCCCGCAAACTCACGTTAGCAATCATTTGACCATAGGAATTCCGCGGCGGCATGCTTGCGCCTGGCGTAATGAAGCGAAGTTTCATGTATCAAACAAGAGCGAGGAGCAAGCTTCTGAAGCCCGTTAATTCTACTACTGGTAAGATATACTCTCTCTGTTTTTAAATTAATATCACTGTTGACTTTAAACTTCAACTTTAACTATTTATTTTATTCAATAAATTATGATAAATTTTATATATTTTGTTATAATTAATAAAACTTTTAACTAAAAAGGGATAGATTTCGTACATACTTATCCTTGTATTGCGTCAATATGAGAATATCCTTCCTAAATTCTTTATCCAAACCTATTGATCATTAACTTAGGTTTTCCCAAGACCCTGGTCACTATTCAAAATTCAATTATTCTATTATTCCGAAGACAATGAAAATAAGTAGGTTTGCTTTATCTTCAAATGTATTTGAAACACAGTTCAAAATTTTACACATTTAAACTAATTTTTTGAATAAGACGAATGATCAAAGTTAAGATTTAAAATCAACGACGACATCAATTTAAGAACAGAGGGAGTAATGCTGAAACTCAAATTCTTCGTAACAATGGCACAATGCCTAATGGCTAGATAAAAATTTTACTCCCTAATTGAGGCAACAGAGCAACTATACTTACACAAAGATTTACCCTCCTCATGAACTAAATCCTAGAGCAAAGCTGATAAAGAAAAAATTGAACGAAAAAGGAAAACATGGCATCAGCAAGGTGAAATCGAGATAAGGCAACAGAAGCCAAGGGAGAAAGGAAAGCAAGAACAACAAACAATCTGGTCCTAATTGGCATGCTGCTTACCTGAATCGATCAATAAAAACAAAGCTTGCTCAATCCACTAATCCAGTCAGACGCTCTTCACTGGCCGTGTGCTGCAGACGCATGCGGCACCCCAATTGACCTGGCGCGTTCTAGAGTCGTCAGAGCTAAATCGGCAACCTAATCGACCTGGTGGTATGCTGCCAACGCGTGCAGATGGGGCTGCGTGACGACGTTCTTTGCTAATGGAAGATTGGGAGGCATGCCAGGTCGCCTTGCCGGTGCAGGAGAGCAGCCACGGTGCATGTCTAGGGATCCTTCTTAAGCAAGCGTTGCCGCATTCCTGTTGTCCAGCGGGCATAGGTGGGATTGTGTGGCGCCGCTCACCGTGTCTAGCGGGCTAAGCGGCGAGGCCCGCTCCAATCCGCTAGAAATATGCGGACCGTCGCAACTGCCACTAGAGTCTTTTTATTGAGGCGGGCTTTGTGGTTTAGTGGACATACTCACTCCACTTGCAGGTTGAACTATAGTACTGAAGTACTTCCTTTGTTTAAAAATACTGTCGTGGGTTAGTTTAAATTTAATTAAAATTTAAACTAACCGGCGACGAAGGCAGTACGTTACACGCTGCAGTAAGCTACTGATCCACCAGATATCCAGTGGATTACAACACGAGAAAGTGGATCATGATCGTCTAAAGAAAAAATTGTCTCGTGTCTTATCGTTTCGGGTTGGGAGGAGGCCAAGTCAGACAGACAAGTTTCCGGATGGCTTAAATCAATCTATTCCCCCCTGATCGCAACCTGCAAACAGCGTGCCTTGGCGTTTTGGGGCGCTCCAACTCATTGACTTGTTTGATTATTAGCGTCTCATTTTCCAATCCTTCTTATGTTTAGATTTATTTTGGGTACCGACAGACATCTTCTAATTAAACAGTCACTGTTGTTAATTTAGTAACAGAAGAAAAATCTGCTAAACGATTGACTGAGGATGTCATCACAGATTCCTTTAGGCATCTCTTATCTTTCTCTCTCCGCTGGAGCGGCGAAGGGAGATGAACCAACGCTCTGCGCAGTCTGTTTACTCACTCCGTTTTTAAATTGACGTCGTCGTTGACTTCAAACATCTAACTTTGATCATTTATTTATTAAAAAAATTGGTAAATATTATATATTTTGTTATAATTTGATTTATCATTAAAGTTATTTGAATCTCAACTTAAAATTTTACATATTTGAATTAATTTTTTGAATAAAACAAATAGTCAAAGTTGATGTTAGAAGCGACGACATCAATTTAAGAACAGAGAGAGTATTCTGTTTGTAATTACTGTTTAGAGAAAATAATTGTTGTGCAACCACAATATTGCTGAAAAGTGATTTTTATGCAATAAATGGTCACTATAGACCGTCAATATACATTGTGTAACCTATCTTTATAACATTTATTGCAAAGGGTGCCCATATATCCTATGTTTTCAAGCCGTCGCCAAGTCGTCCAAGCGACCAACGATGCCAAGGCGTCCCCGTCGCCTTACCAAATCTGGCATGAAGCAAGGAGAAGAAAAAAAGAGAGCAGGAAACGGTCAACCAAGCAGAAAACTGTCTCCATGGCCATCCCTGTCGGCTTTGTCATAGATCTAGAAAGGGGCAGCGCCGCAGCAGAGCCAGCGGCCTAACGGCGCTATGAGGAATAGGAGTGGCGGCCGATGCTAGCGACCTAGAGAAGGAGCTGCGGCTGCAGGTGAGGGGGAGGGAGGAGCGGCTGCTGCAGGCGAGGGAGGGAGGAGCTGGAGCCATGGAGTAGTGACGGGAGGAGTGGCGGCGGTGCTGTCCATCTCATCTGGTCGAGCAAGACGAAGTAGGGCGAGCAGAATCAGGTGAATACGAGTGGAGATTGGGGAAGTAGGTGAAATGGTGGGCTGGTTAATGAGCTGGGCCCTTTCTCTTCCTTTCTCTCTTTTTTTCTTTTCTTTTTCTCTTTTCTGTCTCTGTTTTCTTATTTCTTGTACTGTTATGGTGTCGCCTTGCTTCGCCTTATGATCACCTAGGCAATTGAAAGGGTGCAGAGCGCCGCATCTTGCCTTACTGTCTTAAAAATATAGCATATATCTATAGCTCACCTTGGTCCCAAGCCTAAGCATATGCAACCTGTGCACCGGCAAAGGGCCCCCAATTTCCAGGGGCCCGAATTCTTTCCTTCTTACCTCAGATGTAGATCGTAGTTACTACGCAGTCTTAGGCTAAGAACAAAGGGCTTTTGGAACACATGATTTTTATAAAAAATGTACAATAATTTCATAGAAATCAGTTCAATTATATAGGAAAAATAGGAAAACAAGAAGTTTTTCTCCAATCAAAGAAGGTCGAAGGCTTCAAAAGAATTTACGAGCCTGGTTACGAGTTATGACTTCATGATTCGAGGAATATGGGATGCGTCGCGTGGCTGGCTAGAGTGACACACCCTGCCGCCGCTGACACGATCTAGGGAGGAGGACGCCGCGATCCACAATATGCCAGAAGCAACGAAACTGTGGTGATTTGTGGCCTTGATTTGAAGTTTCCTACAGAGCCCCACTTTCGACCAGCCCGGCCCTGGCTCACCTATAAGAATAAAGTAGTTGATTTAATTTCCTCTCCTTTCCATTCACATCAATGAAAATCTGTGACAAATATAATTTTTAGTTGGTGTTTAGACAAATTTGTGACAAATATAATTTTTTAGTTGGCAGTGTTTAGACCATACCATTGTGGAGATTTCTATAGCTAATGCTACCTGATCATGAGACCCATCTATATTGACCACTTGATCTTGATATATTGTTGTTGCTCTGAGTCTGAAGGTGGCGCAATTATATGTCAGCCGACATCATGATTGAGTTAACAAGAGGAAAAGAAATGTAGGTCGCCTAAAAGTCTCTTGTCTCCCTTAACTTTTAACGTCATCTTTTATCATTCATCTTGTTCAAAAAATAGTTCAACTGTGTAAAATTATAAGTTGTGTTTCAAATAACTTTAATGATAATCTAAAGTATAATAAAATATAATATTATTATATATTTTTAACAAGACAACTAGTTAAAGATGATGTTCAAAATCTGTAGCAACAACAATTTGAGAATAGATGGTGCACCCTTCAAAGCTTCAAAGCTGTAAAATTGACACCCCCCCCCCCCTATTTTAATTTGGTTACTCCTACATAATAGTAGGACGATTTATCATCATTGGTAGAAGCAAGTCAAAGGCTTGAAGGGTGCTTAGTTTTGGATGGGGCCAATTTTCTCTTAGGCCCCGTTTGGATCGTTGGAATTGAATTCATTTTAAGAATTACAATTTGGGTATAGATTAATTAAGTTAATATAATTGTATATAAAATATATTTATATATTTATTGTTAGTCATACAAAAGACATGCTTATATGTTGCATTTTTATTGCAGAAAAGTGAGTTGAAGACTATGTTATAAGTTAAAAAATAGAATTGTAGCATAATGATTTAAAGAATCCATTTGTACCTCTCACCCTATGAATTTGAGATAGGATTATTTGTAAGCTTGAGAAAGTTGTGAAATACCAAATTTCAAGCTAAATAGCCTAACTCATTATGTAGATTTCAATTTCACCAAAATGAAGCGACGCAAACGGCCCCTTAAAAGAAAGCATTGGAAATGTTCAATCAGTGGAGCAAGAATACACCATTGGTATGTCGACTGTCAAACTGAAGAGGGTGTCAACTTAGCGGATCCAATGGCTATAAGTTGCTCCATATGATAAAAGTCAATTTTTCTCTCTTTTGTTTGGAAACATTGGACAGGTCAATTACCGAAGTAATGAAAAAGGTGCTAGACGCAATGAATCTTGTGAACGATTCCAAGGGTTGGTGGATCGCATAGCAGCCTTGGACTGGAAGAGGATACGCGTACGTGATACCAGGATCTACAACAACAGTACTTAAATAATAAAAATACAGAAATAAAAATGTTTGTAGGTGAAAACCTCAACATGATCATCAGCTGTCGACAAGACATAAGCAAGCAAAGACTTCGATACGGCAAATCGCGTTTTGCCGTATCGACACTTCGCTTGTGGCATGTGCGAACACTGAGCTTGCAACTGCTACGACACTTCGCTTTCTTGAGCGGGAATATTCAGAAAAATCAGCGTGGTGACAAGAGCAAGGGCGGTGGACGTTCGTTGTCTAACGCAGAGCCCAGTCGTCTCGCGACATTGTTTAACCCAAACAAGAGACTAATCTGACGCGTCTGGCTTTTTTTTGTTCATGCTCGACGTGACCTGTTGTCACACCCCAAAACCTAAAGGTTGGCCAACTCAACGAGCCGCTCGCCTGGTCCCAGTAGGAAAAAGCCATTTTTACAGAAGGCCCTCCAAAACCTAAAGGTTTCCGTTTAGTCCCTAGCTTTCCAAGAAAACCCCCCTTATAAATAACAATCCTGCCCAAAGCTTTTACACTTAGACCCCTAAACTTTTCTGTGATTACATAAAAGCCGCTGCTGATCTATTAACAATTTCATATTAACCCCTAATGATTTTCTGAAATTGTAAAAAGGTCCCTAGAGCCATTTACACACTCAAATTGCCACATCTTTCCAACCTTGGATCCGTTTCCAATAATTTTTGTACCGTTGAAATCACTGTTCTGAGCACCACCTCATCAAGCTATCAAACTTTGGCTAATCTCCAATCATGCCAGTTTTTATTGGTAAGATTTATCTGAGCTTTAATTCATTTTCTTTTATTAGCTTTTATCGGTTTCAATGCAAGTCTTTTATTGTGATTTAATTCCTAACATAGTTCATATTAACTATAGTGTGCACCTTACCCATTAGTATTATTTTATAGATCATTAGTATGCACTAGCATGACTACACCCACTAGGTCTAGGTAAATTAATTTAAAGTTAGAATCATATAATTAATAGCTAATTAAATACTAGGGGCTAAATAATAAAAAGATAGGTAAATATTAAATAGCACACACGCACTTTATATACAACAGTATTTGTGCCGCATATATATATATATATATATATATAGTAGGATAATTATAAAGATATAGATCGAGTAGTTAATTGCTAAATGCTAACATCACATGCAATTAGATAGTTAAATAATTATTAAAAGGGCATACTAATGCGTCTCGTCCTAAATTAGCAAACACTAGTAGACGTGCCACTTGTGAACTACTCCGTATGTTTTAGTAATTTAAGTAAGTAGATTAAATTAAGTAAA
>BCLG01000369.1:118643-184003 GCA_001602295.1 Zoysia matrella | reverse complement strand
AGTAGATTAAATTAAGTAAATAATTACTAGTCACCATAGATGACATACAAATACTTAGAAATTAAATAATTAGCCATGACACACTATTCTTCATAATCACATTAGCATATTGTCAATTATGCATTAATATATAAATTAGTATGTTTATCACTTGTTAAATATAGCATTTTAATTAATTAAATGAAACCAGATAATTAATTATTGACCACTTAGGTTAACCCACATATACATATAAGATAGATAGATAACAATGACGCTATGCCTTCACTGCAACTGTAGTGATGTCGTTTATTTAGGGTAGTAGTTTAATGATTAATATAAAATTAGTAACTAGTCATTAATTAGTAGAAAGCAACAGCATATTACAAAATAAAGTAATTAACCTTTAGTTATAATAGATTAAAACCATGCTTATTATATAATTAAATAAAGTAAATATTAGGTAGCGCATATAAGTCCATTCCCATGCATTCATATGCACTAGGACAGATACCACGCATTAGCTTTGGTAATTTATTTATAGGGATAAAACTAAATAATTAGTTGCTAAACACTAATCATCACACACCTGTAGAAGAATTGAGTAATTGATAAATGACACACTTACACACGTTACCATGCGTCATTACCTGTGCCACACGTCGGAATCATTAGATTAATCGTGAACTCAAGAATTGAGTAACCGGTCATTCATCCATTTAGTTATAAACTAAATAAGGGTATTTTTGAATGCATCTAGTTAAATGTATGGTATTTATTGCATATTTTATTTAAGCATACCATGATTAAGACGCATCTCATTAAGTTCATAACATACATTAGGGCGGGAAAACCTATTGAATGTAGTAAATTAATAATAAACGTAGAATCCAGTAAATTGACATCTATCACTAGGAAGCAGCCACAAATTAGGAAATAAAGTAAACGATCTTTCGTCAAAAAAGGTTTTATGCATATTACATTTAAATAAATTATTAAGTAGCACATGTAGGCATCTTACCTTGCATCTACACACATTAGTACACGTGTCATGTACTAGCTTTGATAGTCTAATTGTAAAAGATAGAAATTAGTAATTAATTGTTAAATTGTCGATAGTCACCCACATAATGACATTTCAGTGCATACACAAATCAATAGTGAGAGAGTGTGCCTGGATTATACAGATACTCGTTCACGAGTACGTATTACAAGGACATGTACTACACAAACACTAATTTGTAATTAGCTAAAATGAAGCTAAATCGCCAACCTATAGTAATTAATTCTAAGTTAAGATTAGACAATCCACCATGTCATGCACGCACTCTCATAGTTGGTTTTTCCTCTTCAAGTTTAATCGGTTCTTCTTCGAAGTTTATTGGATCTTATCGATTCTTCTTGAGCTTGATTTTTTTTACGATAGTTTTATTAGGCGTATTCTATCGTGTAGATAACACTGAGTTCGAGGAAGAGTCGGGTCCCAAAAGAAGACAGGAGAGCTAACGTACGAGGAAAAGCCCGAAGATTTCGACATCAAGTTCGCGAATCAAGAATCAAGTTTCAAAGATTATTGACAAGACAAGTCTGAAGATTAAGTATTTGCAGCCAAGCTCTAACTCTTTGATCATATTCATCCCATATTTTGCTCACGCACCCATATGACCTAAATGCTTGCATATTTATTTAATCTACGTTAAAACGTTGTGTAGTTAAATACCCTACTTGTTATTAAGTATTTATATTAATGTCAGTTACTTGCTCTCATTAAATATGAATACTACCTCGTTACTCGTTGATGACACCCCTTTGATAACTATAGGACTTTCTTCGTTAAAGTCTTTTAACGAACAAAAAGTTTTCTTGATATTAGATTGCTTAGAAACCCTTATACGATGCAGTACATCCCCACACCAATTATCTTATTAAAGGTGTTAAAATAAGTTTAGTGATGTGTGTAAAATAAAGTGGGATGGATGATAGTGCAATTGGTGCTAGATGAAGAAAGGTGTTTTCTAGTTGTGGGGCATGGCTTCTGTGAAGGTGATGTGATAGGTGCTAAGCTTCGTTTTGGTCCACCTGTCGTGGACAAGTGCCGTCTCTGCCATATAAAGACCGGTTCATCAGACCTCAATGTAGTGATTTTGTGCAACCATAGAATCTGTTTAGGCGGGACTCACTCTACTCCTTTGGATATCCACATTGACCTCTAAGGTGGTCGGGTGGTACACAAGTCGCAGGAGCAGACGTGAGATACTCACGGTACAGTCTTCGATTACAGCAATAGTCCACGCCATAGGATCGTATTGCATATAGGTATAGCCCTCTCGTTTTTATAATTACCCGTCTATGTGTGGAGTCCAGAGAGTAGATGTGGATGTCCTAAACCAACGATCTGGCTACTGGACCGTGCTATCGCGTCATCGGTGGCCTAGAAAACTCTGAGAAATGACCCATGTTTGTATCTTAGCGTGCGTTGGAGTGAACGTTATGCGACTCTGTTGATCAAGAGGAGCATAGCCTGTAGGTATAGTGTACAACCTCTATAGAATGTATAATACATCCGGAATGGTCGTTGTCACGGTATTGACATACTATAGTTCGGGCTCACTTTGATTAGTCTTTATATTATTCTTGTTGGAGTGAGTGGGTGCAAGAAACGGTACGGTTGCGTGCCAGCTCCCCGACTAAAACTTGGTTACTGGTGGGATCGATGAACATCTCCACCAGGACCAACTACTAAAATATGTACAACAACTATTCTGGGTTTCCTTTTTGCAAAGCTTCTGTAGTAAACTCTGCATAAAACTGATTTTTTGCAAAAGAGAACCTCATAGCTTAATTTTTACTACAACTAAATATGCATCTATATACACCCTTACTTAGTGTTAGGGCTTGCTAAACACCTTATGTACTCACCGGTTTACTATTGTGGTTTTAGACAGAGAAGACTCGTAGAAGATGATGATGTGCTGGATTTTCATTCTGCTTCGTAAGTTTGCTTGTGACTTTTGGTCATGTTTTTTGTTGTTTGCTTCACCTCTAGCTGTTCAACTAGTTGTGGATATTTTAATCCCTGCTATATTGCCACTAAAGGTCCGGTTTAAAGTATATTCCCCTATCCAAAGTATACTTTTGATATACATTCTGATGTGTCAGTGTGTCTCAGCTATTGATCCAGAGATTGATACGTGGTGCATAGTATATTTCAGAAATGGGGTACGACACCTGTCTAGCTCAATCGGGCGCTGTTTCGAGTGGATGGGATTAGTAACCATCTTCTTCCTAAATTAATGCTACTGTGCGTGGGGAAAAATTCAGTGCAAAACAATTTTCAGTACAAAGGTGCAAACCGCACGTAGGTGAAGGGTCCACATGTACAATTTTGCAGAAACCCTCTAAGGAAATTATCTTTTCGCAAAAAAAGTCCCTCCAACTCCTTTGCATCTGAACGGTTGTATTGCAATATGATGATTACGAATGTTTGTTTGCATCGATTGCACTGAAACTACTTTTGCACTAAAATTTTCTCCGTGCGAGAAAAATTCAGTGCAAAACAATTTTCAATGCTGAGGTGCAAACCGCACGTAGGTGGAGGGTCCACCTTTGTGGAAACCAACTGAAGCCTGTGTCGGTTGTTTGCCTGCTTGAGAAGGGCTAGCTCCCATGTTGCTGCAAAATTTCAATGTCTTTCATGATTTTTCTCAAGCAGGTAAATTTATTTTCGGGACCTTCACTATGAGTGTGATTGGTAGGGTGCATGACTCTTGGCCTGGCTACGGTCTAGAGCCAGGACGACCTTCACTTGGTTCCGTGCATGCAGGGTCTATGTTTGATTGATTTTCTGATCTCATGCAGGCTGTTTTGAGTTGGTGATTTATTAGGTGTTTTTTTTAGAATCCCAAAACATGATTCTCTGGTGATCGAACTAATAATTATAGCCCTCGATTCGTTGATTCAATTTAACTAACCATGTGCCTTATCTGTTTCCTTTTCATGGACCCCATCCGACCACTTCTGTCTCTACTGATTTTTCAATCTCCCTTTGTTTTCTCCAAGAGAGGGACCTTAATTTTCAGTCGAATCTTCAGAGAGATCGTGGCCCATGATCGTTAGCACAAGATCGTCCACATGTAGATCTCGTGCAGCGAACACAAACTTTCACACGTTTTTTATCGAAAGAACAGAAGCACTCGCAAGATTGGATACTACTCGTATTGATTGAATAAACACTATCTCGACAAGATAATCAAAAATATCAGATATCTTGTGGTAATCACGATCTCTGTAAGCTGAAGTACTGCAATGAAAATCGATCGAAACAAGTGCATAAGCACACAAGGCCGGGCGTACGGATCCAGAATTTCGCAGGTGGCTACCGTAGCAGAACACATGCAACGCATGAACACCGCATTTGAATCACAAGTTGCTTCTCCTTGATAGCAACTGAAATTTTTCTGCACCTGCAAGATTCTGATGAACATGAGACGCGACTCCCGCGATTGTGATCACAGAACGTGCGCGATTGATCGATCACAGAACATCCACGTGGAGTGTACTTGTCCTACGGCTACGTACTACGGTCGTCTGATCACGGAAGCTGGCTACACCAGCGACAAGCTCGGATCGAGAGGGTAGTAGTAGCCGCCGGGGAGCTCGAGCTGGCCGGCGGCGCCAAGATCGGAATTTCCCGCGCAGAAGTCCAGCAAGAACCCGTCGCCAGCGGTGGCGTCGTTGTCCGTGGACCAGTTGGACGCGGACGACGCCGCGGAAGCGGGGGTGGAGCCGCCACCGGAACCCAGCGACGTGGCCCCCCGGAACGCGGCCGGCGCCAGGAAGTCGTCGCAGGTGTACGTCTCGGTCTTTACGGTGGGTATGGTGATCGACGGGAACAGCGCCGTCGCGGGCGAGTGCGTGGCCGCAGGCGGTGCTGGGGACAGGGCGGCGGCGTCCGCGGCGATGGCGAGGCGCTTCTTGAGCTTGGTGTTCCAGTAGTTCTTGACTTCGTTGTCCGTCCTGCCTTCCAGCTGCGAGGCAATCAGCGACCACCTGCGTGTGCGTGGTCACGCGCGCGCGGCGTTGGTCGATCAGAAGCCATGACAAGAGATGGGCTCCATTTGGCTCTCGATTGAGAGGAGACGAACTCACTTGCTTCCAAGCTGGGCGTAGAGGGAGACGATGACGGCGTCCTCCTCCTCTGTGAAGCCGCCGTGCCGGATGTCAGGCCGGAGGTAGTTGAGCCACCGCAGCCTGCAACTCTTGCCGCACCGCTTGAGCCCTGTGCCGGACGTCAAGATCAGTGAACAACAGCTACCGGGCACGGTAGAGTTAGCGGGAAGACTGCTGTGCTCACCGGCTTTCTTGGGTAGGGCGATCCAGTTGCCGCCGCTGCCGTGTTGCTGGACGTAGCTGCGCAGCGCCTCGTCCTCCTCCGGCGACCACGGGCCCCGCTTCACGGCCGTCCTGTCGCAGCACGGCGTACGTCCCATGGGCACCGAACGGCACGCCACCAAGGCACCCAAACCCAAGTATCCAGCCCGGCGCCGCGCGGCAGGAAGAGGCGGAGTTGGACAGGACAAGAGGACTGGCTGTTGTGCCGGGAGCAGGTGGTACTTGTACCAGGCGTTCGTTGGGGGGCATTGCTCTGATTGGACCCTCCCTCTCTGCCTTTTTCTCTCATGAGCAGCGATGCAGAGTCTTTAAAAATGGCGGTCTTGGAAGAAATCAAATCGAACGGGGGGTGGAAAGAGCGTGTTGGAGAAAAGCTGCGTGGACTGACCGAGGCCGCAGCGTGGTTTCCCACTTTCCCATTTCGATGGCGATTCTCCTTTTCCTTCGTGCTGGTGCAGTTTCGTTCTGCCCACTTTTAGAGCATCCTTTTACTCAAACTTATGATTGCACGTATAGGGACAAAAATGCACCGTTAAATTTCGAATGAATCAGATATAAAAATCGTATAAAAATTTTACAGCAACAGTTTAATTTTATAATAAAATGCTAGTAGATTCAAAAAATATCCCGCATTTAATTAGTTACAAATGATAGCAGTACGGATGATTGCAAGTGGTCCTGATTAATGGTTCAACCTGCATTTGGTCGCATATGATCAATTGTTTGTGCACAGAGAGACAAGAAAGAAGCGCCATAGCAAAGCTGTTTTGTACCGCTGTTCTGTTGTTTATGAAAAGGAAAAGTGCAGTACGAAAACCAAATGTAGTACTCCTACGAGAAAAGAAAAAGGAGAACATCCCCAAGAGAGTCACTGACAAATGATCTCCAACTAAAAAAACTGATGTGTGATCACAATCGTTCATCTGTTGGATTGATCCAATAGCTCTCAGGTGGATCCTAAGGTGAGAGTGCTTTTAGGTCCTGTTTATTTGCTACTAGATTATATATTTAGAGATTATAATATATAGAGGTAAATAAACAGGACAGCTTATTTACCATATTATTTTAATCTCAAGCTTAGATTATTATAATTTAATAAGCTGGTATTAGATGTTTATTTGAGATTATAGTCTTTAAAAGACTCACTGCCTCTATCAAGTTGAAAAAATAAGTTAGATTGCCAAACAAACAAGCACAGATTATAATATCTAAATTATAATTCAAATTATAAAATATTAAGATTATAATTCAGATTATATAATCTAAAAACAAAGAGGTCTTAATAAATCCGCTCATAGGAGCAGTACTTGGTACTATACCTTCACTCCGACCGGTTCAGTTGGACAAGGTCTCATGATGCGTTTATCCTTTTCATTGCTGCTGCTTCTCCATCTCTCTAGTCACGACTCATCCACACTGTACGTACTGACATTTCTTTGAACATAAACCTCAGCAATATGTTCAACCAGATGTCATCTCACTTGTCGATACAGTACTGTCAAAGAAAAAGGTAATTAATATTTATTTCGATACTATACTGATCCCGATCCGAATGAAATTGTCGTCTATTGTGACCCAAGTTTCTGTCACTTTTTTAAGTATATACTGAAGTTTCAATCACTTAACCTGTAGAAAATTCGTTATAGTTCTTTTTGTGGTGATATGCGGCCACCATATTTTGCGCTTACTCCCCGCAGAAAGAAAAAGAAAAGATATGTTGGGCTTTCCTTTCTGGACGAAAGAGGCATGTCAGCTCAGTAACGGCCCAGTCAGATCAAACAAACCCAACCTAGCGCGCACGGGTCCACCTCCTCCTCATTCGTGCCGTACAAGAAGAGAAGACCCTAGCTCAGCTCAAAGCCGCGCCCGGCTCCAGGCTCCGGAATCAGAAGTCGAAGACTCCACCACCCAAACGCGACGCAGGAGCAGCAGAGCCACGCGGAGCCGCCGCTTCTCCGAGGGGAGCCAGGCAACAGCCGCCATACCGTGCGTGTGCCCTCCCTCTCTCCCCGCCACTCGCCGGCGTCGCCGCCGCTTCTTCGAGGGGAGCCAGGCAATACCCGCTGGCCGCTAAGCCTCTTTCCCGCTCCTGCCCGCCCGTCGCGCTGCCGGCCTCGCTCCCTCAACCCTGATCCTCACCAGCCCCAGGCTCGTGCCTCGACGCTGTCGCCGTCAGTGTCCTTCTCCGGCTCCACCCCACCCCCCCTCCCACCAGCGCCGCCCCCTCTGCGGCGGGCTCGACCAGGTCGAGATCCTCCTGGGGCCGGGGCAGGTGTGCCCGTCCTGGCGGCGTGCCGCGTGTGACGTCCCCGCTCTGTGGCGCTGCATCGACTTGTGCGGCGACGCGGACATCAAGAAGTACGGTTCAACCTCTGCAAGATGGCGCGGGAAGCAATCCGCCGCGCCAATCAGTGCGAGGCTTTCTGTGTCTGAGCACGAGGCGGACGATGGCGTGCTCCGTTTCCTGGGAAATCAGTGAGATTTTTATCCTTCCTTGTGGTGTTTTGGTTTGTATTCTGATTAATTTAGCGGACCTGTGGCCTGCCCTTGTGTTTAATTTGGCCGCACCGTGCTACTTTCATTGTTTTTTCAAGTCTCCAATATGCAGAACGATAGAAATTATCAATGTTGCTAAGGATGGGCTTCGCCAGGTACCTACTCATATATTGATATGAACCCTGAGAAGTTAAATCATGGTTGCCAAGTCTCACAATTTGAAATTCACAACATCCTGACTGGTAAATGCATTCTGTAGGTTGATCAACAGCAAAGGATGCCAAAGGATCTTTTACAGAGTAGCTTAAGGCCCATTCTAATTATTTTGGCACACACAAGGAGTCTTACATGCAGTGGCTGCGTAAGATTAGCTTGCCTGTCGGAATTACTGTCAAAACATTTTAACATCACTCTAGGTGCTAAGTTATTGGATCACTTAAAAACGGCAACAGGTCTGAACAGGTATGATTTTTTTTCTCACTCTGTTGTGTACATGTACCCTTATCTACACTATTTTTTGTTGACGTTAAGCCGTAGAATATATGCAAATTGCTCCAGAATTTGTAGGGATGTAATATTATTCAGTTATGGTTATAAAACTGCTGAATTTTGGAAGTAGATAAGCAGGAAAGCAACTATTTTGAATATATGCACATTGAAAGTACCTATTTTGAAAGATAGGCAATTGTTCTCTTGCATGTGAGTTTACTTATTTTGCAACTCCCTGAGCCACATCCCGCGACATGAAAAGATTTGGCCGGTCATTTATATATGGGAATTCACTGTGGTGTATGAATTTTCTATATTTTATCATTTAAATTGTGGCTTCCGCTTGATCCTGGCAATGCAGCATTCGTTTACCGACCTATCCAAGGGTGAGTATTTCTTATGAGCTTTTAATTTTTTTATATGTGGAATTATCAGTTATGTATTTTTGTCAGGTTAATGTGTAGATCTTTAAACCCACACGTATACATGAACGAAACAGAAGGTTTGTCGTCCTCATAGCTCCATTCCTTATCATATTACTTTCTTTATTTTATACAGAAACTATTCACTCTCACTGTGTATTGAATTTCTCTTATGATACCAGAGTGGCAAGACCGTTTTTCTTGCCCATGCTTCTGTCATGTTCTTCTATTTTGGTTCACAAGCTATACCTTGCCACATATTGCTCTATTTTTATATCTCTGCAAAAATTCTTTAATGTTTGTTTAAAAAATAGTTATCTCTTTTTCTCCACCTTCATCATGTCTGTATTTTGTACTCATTAACCTGATAATAGTTACGCTTTTAACACCCATTTGCTAATTCTTTTGCTCCAATCTGTAGGCGAGAGGGGTATGTTTGCAGGTCAACTTCAGTGTGTACTGTAGAGCAACACCATTGCTGGACTTACTGCTACATATTGTTTCCTTCATTGCAGGTTCTTGGATTTCCATGTTGCCACAATGGAAGTAATTCTTATATCCTGATTCCATTTTTTAAATTATGTTATTGCTTATTTTTAATTGCATTGACACTCATTTGCTGATTCTTTGGTCTGATCAGCAGGCAAGGAGAGTTTGTTTGCTGGATAATTTCTATGTATACCAGAATGCGGAGCTCCACCCTTGCTGGAATTCTCATCAGAAAATTTCTCAGAATCGACAAGCCAAGATTGAATCTTATGCTCCTACTTTGACCGTAAATCATTTCAGTTACAGACTACTGACATTTACCCCTCCTGCGCCCGCCCGGGCAGCCTCCCCTCCGTAAGTCCTTCATTGGAGCACAGAAAGAAGAGACCGAGGAATAAGACCAAGAGGCCATTGCCTGGGAAGAAATGGGTTAAAGCCAACTCAGTGAAGGAATCGTTATTGGACGGTATGTCATGTATTCTTCAGAGTATTCTAATTTCTGTACGCAAGATGGAGATAGATTTCCTTAGCCAATTGTGCTACGGAGTACTTCTTTGGTGAGAATTCGCTGGTGTGAACTTACTATGACTATTTTCTATACAGATAAGGATGTTGACAAGGCAGGAACATCGGATTCTGAGACGATGATAAAGAAGCAGAAGATTTTGATGGGCCAAGCCATGTTATCCTTGAAGGTGGTTTAAGAATTCTTGGCAATATTTATGAACAATTATTTGGCTACCAAAAGGTTGGAGTCCAGTGGCTATGGGAGTTGCATTATCAGAGAGAGCAGGCTGTATTATTGCAGATGAAATGGGACTGGGGAAGACTCTGCATTTGTGCAAGTGCTATCATTTGTTGGTTCTTTGCATAACAGTGGCATGTACAAGCCTAGCATTGTCATTTGTCCTGTAACTCTGTTGCAACAGTGGTGAAGAGGCCAATAGGTTGTATACAAAGTTTAAAGTTGAGATCTTACATGATTTTGCAAATGGTTCAAGTAAAAAAAAGCAGGGCATACAGTGCTTCTGACAGTGTAGCTTCTCGGGATAGTGAACAGGAAGAGGTTATGCATGTGAAGTCAGCAAAGAAGTGGGACAACTTGATTTCACGTGTTTTAAATTCAGGATCAGGTATGCTTCTGACCACATATGAACATCTAAGAATATTGAGCGAGAAGTTGCTCGATGTATAATGGGGATATGTTGTGCTTGACGAGGGTCACCGTATAAGGAATTCCAATGCCAAGATAACTCTGGTGTGCAAACAATTACAGACTGTGCGCAGGATAATCATGACAGGTGCACCTATTCAAAATAAGCTTTCTGAACTATGGTCTCTTTTTTATTTCGTGTTCCCTGGAAAACTTGGTTGTTGCCTGTATTTGAGACACAGTTTTCCGTTCCAATTATTGTTGGTGGGTATGCAAATGCAACACCCTTGCAAGTGTCCACAGCATACAGATGCGCTGTTGTCCTACATGACCTGATCATGCAATATCTTCTTAGGCGTATGAAAGCTGATATCCATGCACAGCTTCCCAAGAAAACAGAGCATGTTCTTTTTTGCAGTCTAACTCAAGAGCAGCATGCTACTTATCTTTCTTTCCTTGCTAGCTCTGAGGTGGAGCAAATTTTTATGGTAGCAGAAACTCCCTGTATGGGATTGATGTCCTAAGGAAGATATGCAATCATCCTGATCCACTTGAGAGAGAACATGCTGCTCAGCATCCTGACTATGGGAATCTCTAAAGGAGTGGAAAGATGAAAGTTGTGCAAGTTATTAAGAGTCTGGAAGGACCAAGGGCATTGCGTTCTAATTTTCGCTCAGATACAAGTATACAACAAATGCTTGACAATTTTATAAAACTTTCTCGTGAGTTGTCATTGTTGATCCTCAAAGAGCGCCTAATTGCCTACTTGAGGAGCAGGAAGAACCACCTGAGAAACCAAGCTCTTGACAAAGCATTCCCTGATTTTAAGGCTGCACTTGATCTTGCACAATCTTTAAGTGATCATGTTGAAGAGAAGGCAGCACAAGGACTAGGTTTGTTCCTTCTTTCATTGATTTTGAGGCACATTAGACACTCAGGACACTAACAAATGTTGCTCATTGCTTTAAGCATCTCTCATTTGCTTAAGTTGTTTTTGTTTCAAATTCTTTGTGTATGCTATGTGGAAAATATAAGGCTTTTTAATAGAATTGAAACTTCGAGAGCATATCAATGCTGTGGAATGATGTCATTGTGTCACCATCAAATAACAAATAGCTATACTAACTGCAAACCGTTCAATGTGTTTGCCAAATCCAAATAACTAATCGGTTTCATTTCATTTTCCAGGAGCTTCTCTACACATACAAGGGACATACAAAGAAGCCATAAAGTACCAGTCCATGATGCTAAACATCTGGAAGATGCCCGGAGAGGATTCAGGTGTGCCGGAGCATGCGGAGCAATAGCGGACTGCTGCACCGAACTATAGGTGAGCTCGAGAAGGCCTGCGAGTTTTATGAAAAGTACATCGCACGATTGCAAAATTACTATTTATTCACTTTCTGAGACCGAATCTGATATGACTAATTCTGAATGATGAGGAAATGATCAGCCGATAGTGCTAAGCAGGGTAGGCCATGTGAAAGAGAGATGTGTTGTGAAGGCACCATTTTTTATTCGTTTCCTCTTCTGTATTTGTGTCTGCTTTTTGTGAGCAACCATATCCAATTAGGATCAACACTATGTTCTCAAGTATCGTTTTATGGGGAAACATATATGAAAGTCATGTTTCTTTTGCCGTTCTCTTACATTGTACTTCTATTTTTTGAACTTTAGGCTTTACTTTCCTCTGCAGCAATGTGTATAGAATTGTTGCCTATTGAACTATATTTCTATATCATCATCTAACCATACATAAGGTTCCGCAGCAACACGCCCGGTTAATCATCTAGTTCTTTTTATGGTGATATGCGGCCACCATATTTTGCGCTGGCTCCCCGCAGAAAGAAAATGAAAAGATATGTTGGGCCTTCCTTTCTGGACGAAAGGGGCATGTCAGCCCAGTAACGGCCCAGTCAGATCAAACAAACCCAACCCAGCGCGCACGGGTCCACCTCCTCCTCTTTCGTGCCGTCCAAGAAGACACCCTAGCTCAGCTCAAAAGCCGCGCATGGCTCCAGGATCCGGAATCAGAAGCCGAAGACTCCACTCCACCCAAACGCGACGCAGGAGCAGCAGAGCCACGCGGAGCCGCCGCTTCTCCGAGGGGAGCCAGGCAACAGCCGCCATACCGTGCGTGTGCCCTCCTTCTCTCCCCGCCACTCGCCGGCGTCGCCGCCGCTTCTCCGAGGGGAGCCAGGCAATACCCGCTAGGCCTCTTTCCCGTGTGCCCTCCATATGTCCTCCACACTCGCCGCCGCCCGCCGTGCCCCTTGGTTACGTTTCTGCCGCCGTCACAGGAGGAGTCGAACACGCCGCGATGATACCTAGATTTTCTGAATTTTTTTCTCTCGATGCGATTTGAAGCTGTCTACGTGTCCGTGGTCCCGTTATTCCTTCGGAGCTTAGCCCCCATACCTGACGCTGTTGATTTGGGCAGGCCGGTAGGCTCCTGGCGAACTTGATCGTCATGGGCGGAACCGTTGTGGGCAGGGCCATGCTTCAGGCGTATCGCCAAGCCATCGTCAGTGAGTGGTCCCTCCTCTTCTTCTGTCAAATTAGGAACCCCGTGGCTCTAGTCTGATTATCTCAACGGTGCCTCACACTGTGTTCGATCGTAACATATGCAGACAGTAATTAATAGGATAGTGAGAGAGATATGGTAGCTGCTGCGCTCTTTTTTAGCCATGTCATTTCTAGCTTAGAATGCCCCTCCTCCCAACTGTGCTCTTTTTTGTGGGGGGGGGGGGGTATCCAAACAGCGGCAAAATCATTTGAAAGTGCTCTTGTGTTAAAATTCAAATTGAGAAGCTGAAGTTTGTTATTCTTCTTTTAAAATCCTTCTACAGTGTCAATTGTTTTTGATATACTGGAGCGCCAATCTAACTCTATTGCACGTGACAATTGGGTCTTCAGATTTGGGGGCATTATTTTTAGTGGTCTATTATTAATATGCAAATCATCGATGCAAAGTATTCATTCTTATCAAATTCTGCAAAACTTTGAGCATGTCATAGTTTCATGCTTTATCATTTCGATTTTGATGCAAAGTGTTCATTCTTAACAAATTCTGCAATACTTTGAGCATGTCATAGTTTCATGCTTTATCATTTCGAGCATTAGAGTGCATTGGTAGTTCTCACTTGCTATCGTGGTGTGTACTATTAATTTAAATAATCTTGTAGTAAGAGAATCCAGCCCGAATGCTGATGAACAAACAGTTTTCTTGTGTTGTAGTGCCTGTGTGGACACATCATCCTTGCGGCATAAAATTTTCAAAATGGAACTAATGACTACCATATATATTTTTGCAGACGCAAACAAAACTGGAGCTGTTCAGGAAGCTATAAGTGGTATTAAAAGGGCTAGCAAGGCCATGACTGACCAAGAAGCCCGGCAGATACTAGGTATATCTGAACAATCGACTTGGGAAGATATTGTTAAGGATTGTGATATTGTTTTACCACTAAATCTACCCCTGCAACAACTATTTGTGTATCAGATTCTCTACCTGGGACAAGACCTAAAGGACAGTTTTCTTTGGATTCTACAGAAGTATGATACGTTGTTTGAGAGGAATGCCAAGAATGGGAGCTTCTATCTGCAGTCAAAGGTTCATCGGGCAAAAGAATGTCTGGAAGCTGCATATTAAAAAACCTGATGTAACTGTCTGAGATTACCTAGATACCTAGCTCCATTTGACACATTAGGTCTAATTGATCTATTTGCTGATGCGGCTAGAAATGATTATGTTGTTTTGAGTTATGCTAGGTGCATCAGATTGGTTGGTGGCAATGGGGGTAATGGCACAGCCTTATGGGACTCGAAATAATGTTCTACAATGATATTGAGTTCCGACCGACTTATCAATTTTGACTCTTATCTTTGTCTTGTTCATAATTTCATTCGATTGGCTGTCAGTTTGTTGGCATTATCGCCTGTTGGAGCAGCTTCTTTTCCTGTTTCTGAACTTCCCCAGCTAGGAGACCAAAAGTTATATATTGGCTCAATTCTATACTGTTGTGGAGGATCACTAGCATACGTTTTTGGTTGGTTTGTTCCTGCGTCTGCTTGATTGGCGCCAAAATTGTGGGAAAGGTAAGACGATAATCAGGTAAATTTTCACACCAGGCAAGGTGACCGTGGCCTAGTGGATCAGGCGTCTGACATGTAATCAGGCGATTGTGAGTTGGAATCCCACCGGGAGCGTTATTCTTTTCTTTTTCTTAGGTGGTGTCACGAAGCCTACTTTCCATCACCAATTCACCATGCAGACAGCAAAATTCCGTGGAATTCCGATTGATTTCCATCACCTCGCAGGTGAACAGAGGCAAACCAAAGCTGCTTGCTGGCACCTCTGGCAGTAACTTCCTCCTGCACCTCTGGCAGCACTTCAACCATCCGTTCAGCGTCTCAACATACAAGTAGCTTTATGAAAGCAAAGATTTGCAACGGTCATCATCTATACGGCTCGGAACATTTGGAAAGAGGGGAATAGGAGGATTTTTCAACACCACGCGCTACAGCCACAACCGGTTTTGGTTTGCTCAAAGAAGAGATGAAGCTAAGGGAACCGGCATGTGGCCAACAGCTCGGGGAGCAGCTCAGCTCAAATGGTATTGTTCTATGCTTTTCTTCCAAAATATAACAGCCATCTTGCAAACTTCTTTTCCTTTCTTAAATGAAGAGCAGCACTCCTCATCGGTTTGAAAAAAAGAAAGATATTTGGAAACTTGATCTGATTCACTTGTCGGAGCAGCGGTACCATTTCGATTTCGTAAGCTCCCTTTCCATGTCCTGAGTGACCGTAGGAGCAATGCTCAGATTGGCTTATGCTCGTCGCCATACGTTTTGACAGGTTGTTAAACACAACAATTCAATGTTGCAGGAAGAAAAGATTCGTACCTTTTAATAAATATTGACACCTGCAGTTGTAGATAGTAAGAAAACATACACAATATATTAACACACCGTGAAAACCCCTATCATATAGCGGGGATAGCTCAGTTGGGAGAGCGTCAGACTGAAGATCTGAAGGTCGCGTGTTCGATCCACGCTCACCGCATTTTATTTTTTTGTGCAAACAAAGTTTTTCTAGTGAACACACATAATCTCTTTTAGCGCAATAAATTTCTGCTTATTTTAGCAAACACCTATTATATCTGTGTTCTGCAAAAATACAGCATGAACAATTCCCCTCCTGTTAAAAGGAAGTTCCCAATTCCTGATCAACCTATTACCACATAATTCTCGAATGTGCTATGCAAAAACTACGTTCTCAATTTTGGAGAGTAATACGTTCACATAATGCATGAGCAATTCTATTTATTCCCTCCATCTCTAAAATTTTAACACTTTTGACTTTTAAGCATTATATTTGACCATTCATCTTATTAAATTTTTTTACAAATAAAAAAATAGTCATAAACTAATCACAACAAAATAAATGATATATTTATAAATTTTTTGAATAAGACAGTGAGTCATGATATCTGAAAGTCAAAACTATCAAGAATTTAGGGAGGACATAGTAGAATCTTAGTATTATCCTAGTTCTAGTGGATTGGCATCTTACTTGGCGTTTGCCAAAGTGGGATCCTGACCAAAAGGAAATATATATATCCAAAGAGGAAGCACAAGTTCACAAGCTTGAATGTTCCAAGAAATTGGGCTCAAAAACAAGTAGTCATATAAACTCAATTTGCTCTGATCTATGGAAATATAAACTCCCAGTACACATCAACGATCCTTCTTTCAACAGCACGAGCTACAATGTACTTTGATCTAACATTTCATTAATATTTACTTACAGCATATAGTATCAAGTCAACCACAATCAGTGAGACGACAAAATAGTCAGGGCAAGTCTGCTAGTATCTCCGCCACTAAAGCCCCGTTTGTAACCGAGGAAAAACCTATTCCTAGGTTTTTCTCTATCTCTTCTCTACTTTTAAAAAACACAGTTTTTTTTTTCTAGATATACACAGCAAAACGTCTTCAACAGAGATAGGTTAAACTACGTGCACACAAAAAATACACTCAGAGTCATTTTTTTAACAAATCTGACGGATAAAATCCATCTACAATTACCTTTTTACAAATCTAACGGACGAGCTCGTCTTACAGATTTTGGATCCACACAAATAATTGTTAGTTAACAAAATATAACTACTCGCATGAAAAATATATGAGATCCAAAACAAATTGTTGAAAAACAAAACAAATACTCTCTTCATCTACATTTGTTAGGCGTATTTGCTACTAGAATGGGTTTTTTTTACAAATTTTGGGGCATTTCGGTTGGTCTTCTCGTTCCATGTGCTTGGCGGCTGGGTTAGAAGTTGTGCCTTTTTTCTTGCCTTAATTGTTGTTGCATGCATAGGTAATTAACTCAATTAAGCCTGCCACCGGTGTTTGCATGCCTCCAATCCTACGTGGGATGAATAATTCTGCTGCAATTATTAAAGTACAAAAATAATGACCGTAAAGAGAATATATCTATATTTGTTCAAAAAATTTTATAAAGCGTATCAAATTTTAGATATGATACATGTTAATTTTGAATGATTAGTTTGTATTTAACTTTTTATGGTAAAGAATGAGAATTTTCAAATTATAATGTTAATCTAATTTTTTCCTTAAGTTGACATTTTTTCTTAAACCGTAGCGTTAGCATGGGCATCGAGACTATTTTTGTAAAATTGAACTGATTCCTGTAAAATTCAAATGGGATCTAAATATTTGACGCTTTTGATTTTTAAATATTATGTTTGACTCTCTGTTTTATTAAAAAAAATTATAAAAATATCATTTATTTTGTTGTTATTAGTTTTATGATAAGATATGCTTTAGACATAACTAATTTGTTTTTATATTTATAAAAAAATTAATAAGATAAATGTCAAATATATCTAAAAATAAAAAATGTCAAGAATTTAACGAATATAGGAAGTCTAGAATTGAGGAGCTATCCCATGAATTTAGAGATGCCAAGCTTGGTGACCTATCTGTATGGTGGTACCCGCGGTCCAGCGCAGGGCTGAGGACGTGCTATCTGACAGATTATTAAAACAATTAGAAAAAAATCAAACTTAATGGAGATGCGGGGGATCGAACCCCGTGCCTCTCGCATGCAAAGCGAGCGCTCTACCATTTGAGCTACATCCCCAAGTTGTAAATTTCCTATTTCAGTGCTCTATAATTTGTATTCACTGTCAGTATATTTTTTTCCCAGATTTGTTGTACGAAGTATATTATTTTGGCATGCTCGCGGGCATAGTTCCTGTCCCCACTTTCCAGGATAAGTGTCTATTTGGATTTAATCAAACATATATTTGACCAATACTTATTATAAATATAACTTCAAATTAATATATAAAAAATATTTAGTATGACATTCTTGTTACTATAAATTTTAAAGTACAAAGACTATTTTTAAAGTTAATCAAATCTATAGAAATCATTAATCAAACCTATATAGCACGAAACCCAAACAAATATTTATTTTGAGATAGAGGTAACAATATATTATGACCCTAACATTGAATAATAATTTCTATAAATTTAATTAACTTGATCAATATAAGATTTATATTTCTATATTTATCATAAAAATATTTATACAACATATAATTTATATATTGATAAAATTTATAGAAAATATTGATCAAAGCCACAGTCAATCAACACTAGAAATTAACTTCTAAGGCCATGTTTATAACATGGGGATGTTTTCGATTCTTGTACTTTTTCATGTGAAATTTTTATGTTACAAACGGAGCCTAATGGGATAGATGGAGTAGTGTTTTCGCGATGAACTAAAAATGAATGGCATTCGCCTCTGCACATGTTTCCTTCCAAACTGTGTCAATTATACCATATATATCATATTCCAACTTGTACCATTTGAAAAGTTCCATATCAAACGTGCTCTTTTTAGAATGGAGATTATTTTTATTTCTTTGTTTTTCCTATAAAAGTTATAGTGATTCCTAGTATAAAATTTCTATACAATTTGATGATGCCAGCTCATAGACAGGACACTGGCCCAAATACTCACTGTAATCAATTTTTCTAAACCTGAGAGAACAGGAAACATAGGCCTGCTACTGCACCGCACGCATACCGTATGGCGGGCGGCTCCTGCCGATGGGTATAAAGCGATTTTTTTTCACCTCCATCTTTATTTAAGTAATCTGATAACTGTCGGATTCATATCAACCTATTTTTTTTTAAAAAAAAAATCTCATTTATCATCCTTTCAATAGAGCACCATTTCATATATCTTTTCTCTAAACTTTCATTTTTCTATGAAATTAAACTGATTTATATAAAAATTTTACGATATATTTACGAAAATCTTGCGTTCGAAGGCCTTTGTACTTTCGTTTTTCCCCGGTGGGTACCCAGATCCTGGCCGCTCGAGTGCCACCTACGCGGGAGTAGGCAGCGGCTCCGCCGGAGAACAACCGGCGAGGCAACTTGTGCTGGCCTCCGTCGTTCGCCTAGCCGCGGGTCGGTAGCCCGGCTCATGTGTGCTTCAGAAGCTTCTAGCACTCTCTGCTTTTTTCCTTGCTCCTGGAACGAAACCAAGACCACTTCTGGTCCCCGTCGCCGGTCGCTGCCCAGGCCTCGCGAGCCGCGAGCGCGACCTTATCCCCACCAACGCCGCAGGGTAGGAATAGGATAGGGCCGGGGAACGAACAGAGCGCATAGGGCTGGGACGCCCGCAGCCAGCAGGACCGGATTGAACGCCACCTATGGCGCTGCGAGATAGTATTTTCGGAGTGCCCCACCCTCGCACCATGTCTTTTGGCTTTTCCCGACGCAAAGCGAGTTGTGGATGTGGTATGTTCGTCGTTAACCGGAAAGTTCGTGTAGAAATTCTGCTTCCATGGTATCGCGGCGCAAGAGCGGGATCGGAGGTCCAACTGTCCAATTGGCTGTTTGCCCGACAAGGAAAGAAAAAGGACCACCACGGTGCCTGCCTCTGCAAGTGGAGCGGACGATAATATCTGCGGGTGTGGATAAGGAGGATAACCACGGTGACTCATACTACGATAATATCTGCGCGAGCTGATGTGACGGTGGGTGAAGGTGGCGGAGTACCAGATCCTGCTTCGGCGTGCTGGGGAAGGGAACGAAGCACGGCCGCCGCGGTAGCACCGGCAAACGGGCTAGGTTAAAATAGGATTTTTGAGTTGAGTTTATAAACGGATTAACTTTGAAAGAGTTGAAGTAGGTTGATGAAGTAAACGGAGTGGTTCATAGGGACTGCGGGTTGGAATAGGTTACTCGTCAAATTTCCCTCTCGTGCAGTAGTAACGCAGCATCAATCTCAATTTTCAATCAGTCTTTGTTCTCTGGTGCAAAGGTGCGCAGAACAGGTGTGGTCTTTGAGTTTAAAATTCGTGTTTCTGGGCATGGAAACGACGAATATGCGTTGTTGTTGCGGGTTCCTGGGCGGCATGTAATAAAACCAAGTTTTCAGGCCTTGGTAATTATACAATTTTCCATTTCAATTTCGAACGATTTGATTAGATGACAGGTGTTTTTTAAAAAATACTGAATTACTGCTATAGAATTTTTTTTAAAAAAATACTCCTTGTCATCAGCACTGGAAAGAAGTACTTACGTATAGTACTAACAACGTTAACAAAACCATAAAAATAGGATTATTTTTTGTGTTTTTCGGCAAAATTGACCCGTGCAGTTTTATCGGGCTACTAGTTTTCATTTTTTAAAAATTCAAAAAAAATCTAAAATTTTAAAATTTTTCGGAAGTTTAAAAATTGATAAAACCGGTTGATAAATTGGTAAAATCGAAAAGTAAATAGGTGTGTTCAAACTTTAAAACATGAAAACCGATAAAAATGTATCGACCGAGAAAACCATTGGATAATCAGAAAAATCAACTTAGTTTACTGTAGCATTTCGATCAAATTTCGTTCAAATTTTACTTTTCCAATTTGAAACAATTGTTAACTAATTTTTACTATTTTCATTGAATCGATCTCGATCAATTTTAACGGTTCAAACAAAAACAAAAACCTTGAGTACTACTGGGTTACACACCAACAAGACTCGCATTTACACTGACCCATGCTGCTGTAAATTTTGTTGACTGAGTTGGAGATCATTGTGTACTATTTATATGTTCATCAGTTCTGAATATTTTGATCATTTGTCTTTGCTTTTGGTCCTAGCTACTATTACTTGATCGTGGTGAAATGCTTGTTTATGTGCTAACTATGCATCAGGTAAATCTTGAAGCTCATACATTAATCATACTATTAGGAGAAGTGTACTTTTCCCCTACACCTGCACTGCGGCATCATGAGCAAAATCTATGGCAAACCCATGAGTAAACGTGGGTTGTGGATTAGTTTGAGATTTATTACTTGTGGGTTGAGTTGGTTTGGGTGGATGGATTAATTTTTTGGTTGAGTTGGGAGCACGAAAGTACTTAAAATTTAAAATTTAGGTTGAGTTGGTATAAGATGGGTTTTAAACCATTAGCAGCCCTAGATGGCAGCCGCAGAATTACGCAGCCTCTTTTACCTAGATTTATGGTTCACCAAAAAAAATAGAGGGATTTAAACGGTCGGACTTTTCGGGGGTAGGGTACAGTACCAGTGAACGACAATCCATCGGCGCCTTACACCATTCCGCCGTTGAGGCACCATGCGTGAACATCAAACATGAGAGGCAAGCAATCACTCGAGTGGCAGTAGTATGGGTCATTGAGTTGCTTCCACGCCTCGAGAAGTTACCACGCGAGTGTGGTAAGACCTCAAAAATGAAACCAAAATGAGACAAAATGCCTGAACCACAATCCCAGATTCATTGCTCGCAAAGGGGTGAAGCCCGAACGGGAAAGACAAAACCCTGTCCACTGTATGGCGGAATTGCAAAGCATTATTAGAAAACTCCAAAGGAAGATGAATGCTAGACTGGTTTACAAAACCGATAAAAGTTGGCTCATATTCATAATTTTCGATGAAACCGATCTGGTTCGATTTCACCAAATAACTACTTTTATTTAAAAAATTTAAAAAAATAAAAAAATTAAAAATCCGAAAATCCATCAATAACAGTCAAACCGAGCTATAAACCGAAAAACCGATGAAAAACTGCTCAAATTTAAAAATGGTAAACTAAAAAAAACTAAAGCCTCCTTTAGAACGTGAGATTTTTTTTTTGTTTTCTGTATTTTTCTTTTGAAATTAAACTGATTCCTATCAAATTCTTGTAAAATTCCTACATTTTAAATGAGATCTAATCTGTAAACTGAAAAAAATCAAATGATTTTCACTCAAAATTTTGATTTTCATATTTGTCTGATTTTCATGATTTATTATAGTAATTTTTTATTTTTTTGAAAACCAACCAAACGAGCCCATTTTCAAGATTGAAATGATTTTTAAACCTCTGATGCTACTAAGTTCTACTTCCACGGTTCGCTTTTATTTATTATTGTTAACTTTTGATATCAACTTTGATTATTCGTTTTATTTAAAAAAATATAATCAAAATTATATATTATATTATAATTTAATTTATTATTAAAAATACTTGAAACCTGATTTATAATTTTATAAACCCGCTGCGAAGAGCCGAAGAGAGGAAAGGGAAAGGCAGTGTGGCCATCCTGCCTGTCGCACAGAACGAGACAGGCACTGCTACGCTGAGCTGAACCGAGCGATGCCCGCATACGTCCTGCTCAATCAAAGTTTAAAAACCGTTACAGTGTCAATTTTTAAAACTATAAAAAATCAAACAGTTTATTATTTTTATTATACGATTTTTTAAAAAAAACTGATCGATTTATTAAACCGTATCGCAATAATAAAACTAAAAACCACGATTTTCGCATAATTTATCACGATTTTTGAAACCTGGCTCCAATACAGCCAGGCCAACCATAGCGTACATGCCTGGCTACCCCTGCTTGCTAATGTAAGGAAGACGACACACAGCGGAGCAACCACGGTGCCGCGTGCCTGAGCCGCCGCGATCGGAACGGTGGGAGCGTTTCGGTTTCGCTTCCCCTGCTCGGCTCTCGCCACCTGCCGCGTTGGCATATCCGGCCGTAACGACGTCACCGCCTCACCGTGGCCGGGCTCCGTCATCCTCCCCTACGGGAGGAATACGATCGGCCGACGACCCAAGCGCCGCCGCCCTCGCGCAGTTTGCACGGTCAATCACCGACACTGCGGCTCCCAACCATCACAGCACTCGCCCGTCGTTACAGTGCGCCCCTAAAAAACTTAAAACCTTGGCACAAGGCAAACATAGCAAATCGCAGGGCGCTCAAAAAAGCTCCGAACAGATGATTTCATTTACTTTTTCCAACAGATGATTACATGGGAAGATTCACCAACGGTGGGTGCATAATACACTTGTAATAAGGTAGAAATATGCTGTGCGACTGCGGGGTGACGATCTTACCAAGAAAATTACATCAAGAAAATGGGCAACAAGTGGGGTTGAAATCAACTCTCTGCAGCAAGATGCTAAACCAACATCAACCTAAATAAAGCCTGCTTGGGAATAACAAGAAGCATGCATATATTCCGTGAAACTTGAGATCGATATGTACAGAGGAATTAGCAGAAAATGGAAGCAAAAAGGAGAAACTAAAGATAGATCCTTCTCTGACGGTCTTATCACCATCACCACCATGTCACTAGCAAAAGAAACTCGTCATTAGTTGATGGGATCGGAGACCCAGCATCCGACCCCGGTCTAAGCGTCGGAGAGGATGACCTCCTTGCTCAGACGCTCAAACACCTTGGCGCGAAGGGCCCGCCCCGATTCCACCCTCTGCACCGGCTCCTCGTCAACAGCGAATCCGACATCAAGCGGCTCCAGGTTGTGCATGAAGCCGGTAGCGGCGGCCATGGTTGTTGTGGTAGCCCTCGGAGTGGTGGGCAGGCTGTACAACCCACCGGCCTTGGGTGACCCGTAGGCGAAGGCCGAAGCCGGGTAGCCGGACCATCCGCCGGACGGGGACGAGTTGGCCTTGCTGAGGCGCAGCTGACGCAGCGAGGCCAGGACGTCGTTCACCGGGGACCCCACTCCGGGCCAGGAGCCGCGGAGGTAGGTGGCAGCCCCGTCCGGCGACAATGGCGGAGAGTCCGAGGACGACGACCTGGACGGCGGGACAAGGGTGCTGGTCGGCGACGACGACATGACGGATTTGCCGAGGTAGCTCTCGAACGCCTGTCGCCGCAGCGGAGAGCCGTCGTATGACTCCGCCAGCGGCGAGGAGGCCGCCGCGACGCCGCGCGGGCTGGACTGCTGCGACGGGACGACGCGCAGCTGGTTCGGGGTGTGCGCGAAGAAGCAGACGCGGCGGCGGCAGGCGGTGCCGTCCTTGCAGGGCTGGGTGCGGTAGCGCGTCGGGTGGAGCCAGCACTCGAACACGCCGTGCGCGAACTCGCAGTTGTCCCCGCGCCTGCACCCGCCCTTGCGGAAGTCGGGGCAGGCGGTGCCTGAGTAGTGGTACTTGCGCGGGTCGCGGCGGCACGCCTTCTCCCCCGGGTGCGCGAAGGGGCAGTCCGTCCAGTCGTGGCTGCGCGCGCGCGTGCACCGCCGCACCTTGAACTCGTACATGCGGAATTCGTCGCCGTCGTACGCGGCGGCGGCCATCACGGTGGCCTCGTCGTCGTCATCGTCGTTGCAGGAGAAGTCGGTGTTGGACGGAAGGTACTGCTGCAGCGCTGCCAGGAGGTACGGCGCCACCTCGTCGTCGCCGACGTCGACGCCGCTCACCGGGAGGTGGTGCTGCGACCACGGCGGGGCGCTCATGCCTTCGCCCATCATCATCGTCGTCGTCGTGGCTGGTATCGAGGGCTGTGTTGTTTGGGGGTGGGGGGGGGGGGGGGGGGGGGGGGGGGGGGCGGCGGTCTACCGTGAGATCTCGTGGACTCGGCTTACGGCGAGGAGCGGTGCGGATGGGAAAGGCAATGGCGACGCGGCGCGCGCTTATATGCTGCTCCTGCTAACCAGGGTGTCCTTCTTCAGGAAACGACATGACCGCGGTTACCAAACCACGGTTATATCAGGTGGTCCATTTGATCCGTATGGCCTACCGTCAGAGAAAGTGGTGACGAGAACCGAATGTCCTCGGGTTCCGACGCGTGGTGCGCGGGGAGGGGAGGTGACTTGGCGCTCCGTCCATTCATATATGGGGCCGTGGTCTAGGTCCAGCGCGATGTCCGGCCGGCTTGGATAGGGATCCTCGTATTCATGTAGGTTCTAGAAACCTTGGGTATGGACGGGCTTTGGACTCATTAGTCATTTCCTTTCTCCGTGCAAGCTCCAACCAAAGCACGACCGGATCCCTTTGTCCGTGCCACGCAGGCGCATCCGCCCATACCCGAGTCCACCTACTCACCATTCCTTTCTTCTCGGGATGGGGGTTCTGGTCTCCGGGGATAAGACCAAGCAGGGGCTCCGGCTGGTTTCGGGCCCACCGGTTACGGGTTTTCCATCTCTGAAGGGCGGGGGGGCGGAAGAAAGGGAAGCCCGTGGTCTCGCACCGACGAGCACGCCCGGATGGATTCGCTTATGGTGCTATCGGGTCCAACGAAGATTTTTTTTCCCCTTTTGTTTGAACAAAGAAAGAGATTTTAGTTGAGAACTTAGAAAATCTGCACCATAATTGTCTTGCTTTTTCGTGTATATTTTTATTGTACATCTCTAGTTGAAGCATTATATTTTAAATTTATTATTTAACAAATAGAATTGTAGTTGCTTTAATATAGATGATAAAGTTTTATAAACCTATACTTCGATTAAAAAAAATTGTCGATACAGTCTTCAAAGCATAAATATGACTCTTATTATCTATAAAATATTTAATAAAAAGTAGCATCGGTACACTTTTAAGAATGTATTTTTAAAACAAATTATTTCTAATTTTATAACTTAATAAATTTAAAATTATTTCTAATTTATATTAAAACATTGCGTTCAAAGCTACTATTTTTTTTAAGTTGTAAGCGAGAAAAAAATTTAAATTTTAGTTCTCATAGTAATCAAAGAGTATTTTTAGGAGATAAAACAATTTAAGTTATCTAAATATACATTTTTATTACATATAAAGATCTTTAATCGTAGCATATATTTGCAAGACATAGAAGTAGAATAAATTTATAAGAACTTTTCTTATATTTTTTAAATAGTTCTATTGAATCTATAACAAAAGTAAATTTGAAACAATTACAGTTAATTTTTTATATCTATGCCATTATTCATATATACTACCATATATTCCCCTTATTTCTAAATTATTATTTACCGTTAATTTTTAATATCATCTTTGACTATTTAACTTATCTAAAAAATTAATTCAAATATGTAAAATTTTAAGTTGTGATTTAAATAATTTTAATGATAAATTTTTTTTTCTAATATCTTTCGTTAGATTTTAATCCGACGGTTAATATTTTTTAAGTGACTTGATGTAATGAAGGTTAAGAGAACGCTTGCGTTTTAATATATAAAGATTAAGGTGTGCTGGTAGCCAATCTAATAATTGCATTTTTTTACTGTTTCTAACTATCATTATAGTGAAATTTAGGACCTTTTTTGAATTGCGAAATTTTTTCCTATTTTTTATGTTTTTTTCTATGTAATTAAACTGGTTTGTGTGAATTTCTACATTCTCTGATCGGCGTGCCGAATGCGCGCTTAATGTGGATCCCGAGGAGAAACGAGACGATCCGCGGCCATACAGTAAATGGTGTCCATCCAGTCGACTGGAAGATCACAATTTAAGAGATAGTCCCTCTTATACTCACAATTCAGGTAGTTTTGTACAAGGACATGAATTTCAAAGTATAATTTTGATTTTGATTTTTTTAAATATTTATTAAAAAGTGATATATATATATATATATATATATTTATAAAAGTACTTTTTCAAAATAAATGGTGTCATATGATTTTCATATTTTTAAACATAACAATTTAAAAGTTATTTGTAATTTATTTTTCTAATATTTGACTAAAGCAAAACCTAAAGTATGGAGGGAGTACGATTTTAGAAGAATCAATTCAATTTTATGAAAAATAAATAATATAAAAATCTTTTTCATTCCAATGAAACCTCATTAGCTTGGACAGAACCGCCAGGATTGGACCTTTAGAGGCTTTGAGCAGCATCACGTCGATAAAGGAAGCTTCACACCTTTGCTTGGCTTCGATAACTTTGCTTGCTCCCCGCCTAGGATGTTTGTTCCCTCATTTTGCCTAGCTAGCTAATCCAGCAGTCAAAAAAAAAAAAAAAGCTAGCCGATCCAGCTAGCTAAGGTACTCTCTCCGTCCCTCAATACAAGAGATTTTACTATCTCACCTTCAAAATAATCAAAAAAGAAAAAAGATATTTTTACTCTCTATTCTATCTCTACGCATCTATTCTTTACCTACTTAAATTAATTACAAAAATTTTATCTTATTTTTTCAATCTTATATATTTTGAGAAAAAAATTCTCTTCAATTTATTATATTAAAAGACAGAGAGAGTAACGAACAGTGAAAAGATCGGAGATCATCGCTGATCCAGGCCAGCATGGGTTTACCTGGTTTCCTTGATCTGGGTCCGAGTCCTTATGCGGATACGGTGTCTCAGTCCCAGCCACCAGGTTTTGCTGGCTGATGGCACCACGGTTTGCTCGTGCGTGCACCGCCATCATTCCTGCTCTCGGTCGGGTTGGCTGCATGCCCCGCGCGTCACGGTCGACGTCTCCGCTCCCCTGTCGTCGTCTCGTCTGGATAAGCGTGGCACGGCGCGGCGCGGCCACCGTTCGTGGCTGCCTGGAAGGGAGCAACGCGTTTGCTGACATTGATGTGCAGTAGTGATGGATACGGCCGTGAGATGCTGGGATTACTGGGGCGTGATCTTCGGGTCCGTGCGTGGCGCGACGGATCCATCCAAATATCCAATCCCCCTTGGACATCCAAGGTGCAGTGTTCCTGGCTCGTCCCTTGCACCGCGGTGTCCCCAGGCGCCATGATAAGCATTATGACCCCCGCATTTGTTTGTGGCAGGCATGCCGATTGATCCAAACACGACGATCGGCAATACATTAGTACTATACGTACACGCATAGGAGTACGCAGGTCGCTACATGTAGGGTGCAAAATAGTGGTATAATTAGGATACCTTTCAAACCCATCTAATTTTAAAAATAAACTAGGTTTGAAAATCTCCATTTTGAAAACTAATCCGTAGTTTCGAAGGGAGCGCCGCTTGGCCGAGTCGCTGAGGATCCATCCCGCGCAGCTCGGCACATAACCACAACAGTCCAAGCTCATGCCCATGGATAACATCTATCTATCCGCTTTTGTCTCTGCGTTAGTGAGAAGATGTGTCAAAGGTGCTTAATTAGAGACCAAGGTTTGACCGGTTCCCGGCATCTCTATCCATGTCTATCTATCCGCTTTGGTCTCTGGGTTCCCGGTTCCATGTTCCCCGTCACATGCATAGCAGCAACACTCGTTCTGGAACAAAGCAAGCGGCAATCCCTTGTTTAGTACTGCTAAAGTAAGTATAATCAGTTGTACTAGTACTGCACCTAAGCTTAAGCTACCACTAATTAATAATGTAGGAGTACCAGTATAATCTACTGCTGTTTTGTACTAGGTCCACGTCGCATAAGGCGACCACTGGTGGCTTGCTTAACCGCTTCCGCTGGTGAGATTCCGAGGCTGCAGGTGCGCCCGTCCCATGTGGGGGCTGAGCGTGCGAGGTACTCCTAGCTCGAACGCAGATTCTGCCTTATCTTGCTGCTTGTTGGTACTCCTATCAACAATCTACGCGCCATGCAAGATCTTTTCCTATCGATTCTTGGACGATACGTTTGATTGCTTACTGGAAAGCCATCTCGTTGCCATCTTGTTCTTCAACGAACTAAAGCCATGGATTTTGTTCTGTTGAAACAAGCCTTCAAGTTGCCCAGCGAACCGAACCAATCGGTGTCCTCTCTTTTACGCTTGCGGCCCTTTGCAAGTTGCATTGTTGTTTACCTGCAGGGAGGAAAAAGTTGATTAGGCTGTCAATTCGTGCTTAAACAGTTGCCTAAACTGTCCGTTCGTGGAGAATTAGGGGGACATGGCTATGAAGCTACGCATGTTTGCTGCTTAGAGACAGACAGTAGTAGTATTTTAACTCCTATTAGTATATCGGACATAGCTCGGCAGGTTCAAAGCTTATCCGGAAAATAAAATTACTTCAATGCCAAGATACGCTCCACTGGAAGTCTGTAACCCGTTACGAGTACTCGAGCGGTTGTGCCTTGCGAGTCAAAACTGTGGAGTATGTACAAGTCAAACTTTCTGTTCAGCAGGTTAAGCGGTCAATTAGCGAGAAGAACACAATAATTGGTGACGACGCAGCGTGCATCTGAAGCTCCGGTCGAAACGGACGTGGTCCGCGGCACGAACGCACACAAGCGCGTAATCAGTTTTGGCGCCACATTTGCTCTCCTGTCCAGTGCAAGTGTGCAAGCATTGCTCTGCCGGTATTCCTCTGCTACTCCCTCCAGCTAGAAAATATAAGCATTTTTTAAGTCAAAATCAAATTTTTATTATTTTAACTATTAATAATATATAATTAATAATGTTTTATCATATAAAAACTATATTTTTTATTCATTTTTAAATAAACTTTTATAAAAATTATATATTTATATTAAAAAATTATGTAATTTTTTATATATTATTAGTAAAAGTTAAATTTTTTTTGATTTTTTCTAAACTTAAAATACTTATATTTTGTAAGTACAACACATCCCGAAGTAAACGAGTCACTGCAGGGATATCTGAAATCGACCACTTATCGGACTGTCCTCTGAATCACTGCAGTAAACGAGTCATCATTCAATTTGGTAAACAAAGAAGGATGGTGCGAGAAGTACCCACCAATACGCCATGTGAAACGATCGATCCAGCAGACACGACCATCCCAACTAACGAGCTCTTGATTTTATTCTGTCGGAGGAAGAAGCATCAGCCGTGCTCCTCGCCAGCCCCTCTTATCCGATTATCCTATCGCGTAAAGATCTTCTCCTTCAGCTCTTGCTGGTGGCCTGGGCAGGCCGGGGCCGGTCAATGATCCCCTCATGTCAAAAGGCGCCTGTGCCGACGTGGCGTGGCGTGTGTGATGTGCGTCTCTGGCCAACTCGTTGGGAACCAACCCGATAAGAGCGACGAAACACTGCGCGTCATCACGACTTAGTCACAAATGGTTAGGGTGAGTGAATCATCATCATCGTCATCCTGCTGATGGAGTAAAAGATTAGACGGAGAAGAAAGTGCTGGACGACGAGTCCGTTGCGCGCCGGGTAAGCCGCAGATGGAATGTCGCCGTGAGATTTTGTTCGTTCAGTCCCCGCTCGCGGCCACCAGTCACCAATTGATGGCAAGACTGTCAACCGCAGCAAGGTTACGCGGCGAGCCCAGCGGCAATCCGCGCGATCGGCGGCACGCTCCCCATGTGCGAGGCCGGCGAGGCGGAACACGTCGCGCTCGCGCGCGGCGATGCCGGCTTCTTCTGGAAGCCGTCGGCGTGGGACGTGCGCGCGCGGGGTTGGCGGTCGCGGCGGCCCGCGAGCATGGCCGCGTGGTAGGCCCTCGCGGTGGCCGTGGCGAACGAACGGGAACGCGCAAAAGCGACGGACCGGGGGCCACAGCACGTGAGACGACCTGATAGTGAGCAAGCAAGCCTGATTGAATTGGGGTGGATCAGCTGGACTGGAGGATCATATCAAAACGGCATAGCCATGGTAATGATGGTACAGACCTGCGGGGCGACCTCCAGGCTCCAGCTGGGTGAGGCCTTGTAGGCAGCTTCGTCGGCCCAGTGGCCCGTTCGACGCTTCTTCGGCCCAGGAGAGTGCTCTGATTCATTCCTTTTTATACAGGCAAAGTTTCAGGCCTCCTTTGAAAGAAAATTTTTCTTATTTACTATTTTTTTTAAATTAAACTGATTTCTGTGAAATTTTTACGTTTTAAAAAGAAAGTCTTAGGAGACATGCTGGAACTGCTTGACTCCACTCTCCCCCTTCCTCTCAATTTATAAATTATTATCGTTGTTGATTTTTATCATCAAATTTTACTACTCATTTTATTTAAAAAGTTAATTCAAATATAAAATAATTATAAATTGCGATTCAAATAACTTTCACTGAAAGAGTAAGAAAAGAAAAAGATATTTTTATTACTCTTTGAACGTCCAATCAAGCGCCGCGATCATGAGTAACAGGAGAACATTTATCTTTTTCAGGATCGCTTCAGTTAGTTTACGGAATGGATCGTTTTCTGCATCTGCATCAGCAGGTACTAGTTAGTAGACTAATATCCATGAGTGGTTCTGCCGTGATTGCTCTTTAACCACAACCACCGTGAGTGGTTCGGATGTCTCCGTCTTTGAAAAGCAGCTTCGTTCCGTGCATCATGCATACGAGGGGGGTGATGCACGATGTACTCTCGAGTCGTTGTGAATATGTTAAATAGTAGTCCGACGACGATGGAGTCTCAAGTGCTACTGCTAGTACTAGGTATAATAATCAAAACCGCTCGTGAACATACTCCTACGGTGGTTTTCTGTAGATGCACAGGTACTAGGAGACTAGCTCATGATTTCCTTTTCATCCCAAGTCCAAATTGTCGCCTTCGACTTCTTACGTAGGAGTATCTCGGAGAATCTTCGCCTAGTGTATCGTTTTGTGGTTAGCAAGCGCTAGCTGCTCCGCTTCCGCCCAGTGGTTCATCAGGCTACAAAAGACTAGACTGACTTTTCCTCGACACGACAAGTACATCGGACCGCGAAGCAGGCTTTGAAGGCTTGTGTTGCGTTGTGCGCGCCACGGAACCACAGGGTCGTATACGTACGAGACGGCCTCTTTCGCCGGATTGGCCTTCTTGGCTTCTTGTTCCTCCTCATCCTATCTTCGCGGCCTCCGTCGTATTCTATCGAGACTCTATAATTACGGACTCGGGCCTCAACTACGGTCCGCGACCCATCACCAGCACACAAAAGATCACACCCGCTAAAAACATTCCGACCTCAGAGATCAGAACCGCGCAAACATTCAAGCTCAATCGACGAAAGATCACAGCTACACGACAATAAAATTCAACCCATCAACAGCTAGAAGCCAACACTTTGACTCGACTCTTGAGATCAAACACCGTCTTAGCAACCAATCACTGACAACCACAGAGATTTCTGTCAACGTACAGCAGAAGGTAAAGCAACCTTGTTGAGAGGTAAAGCATTACAGAAGTTAGTAAAGCAGCAAAATGATTGGTAAAACAAAATGAAAAAATGTCATTTGTCCCTCATTCTGTACCCGCCAAATTGGTACCCTTGGTTCTACCTTTATAAAAAAAAAGTACCATGAGACATAAAACAAGACAATAAAAGAATAAGTGAAGTAAAATTAGCCAAATTGTATTCAAACCACTTCACTGTAATCACATCCACCCACGCGAGCTAGAGTTTTTGGATCAACTCAAAATCCTTTCACATTGTATTCGTGTTCTTAGTTAATACAATTTGATCTCTCTCATCTCTGAATGTAGAGTATTATGTCTCTCGGCGGCCCGAACCAGGTTAATCTTTTAGTCTCTTTTGTAGGCTAAGCTATTCGAATATAAAGAGCGCACGAATACTCTCTCTGAGTACGTAAATTTTATTGTACTGGTGGTCAGAACATCTGTCGTGCCAAAAAGATGGTTTTCGTTGTGTGTTTTCGCTTTGCTTTTCGATGGCTTCGAGTTTCGCTTTGGTGAGAGAGTCTTCGATGTCTCACCTGTCCTTCGAGGGTTTTGCGGTGGCCATCGCTCGTGATGGTCGATCGTAGAGCATCCTTACCTTCGTTGTTGGCTAGATCTTTCGCTTCGGAAACCTAGATTTCGTTGTCGACAATGACGACGAGCTTCACCTTTAGACCCCACGCAAGCGGCGTTCACCTCAGCGTCGTTCGCCTCGTCGTCGTTCATCTCGTCGTCTACCTCACGATGTGTTGGGTCATGACCCGTTCCGTGAGTGCTTCACGCTATTGCCTAATAAAGCCGCGAAGGTCGATAACCCGGCAAGGCTCTTGACGATGACTCTTTTTCGCACCGTCGCGCTCTTTCTGTCGTCGAAGACGCTCTTCGACGCAAGTTTGCGACAGGAGACGATGGTCAGGACAAGGGTGCCGCTGCGGCGAGCGGTGACGCCTGAGCTCTGGTTCGGTCTACTTATCAGTAGATAATGAATGGCGGCATGCCCGCCTTCGACACATCGTACAAGAATCTGCCGACGGCGGCTTACGTCTTCTACGAGTCCGCCACGTCCGACAACTCTCCGCTCAAAGAAACTTATGACCGTCTTCGCGTCTCCCTCGACAGCGCATTTCAACAACTTAAACCCTCGTTTCGTCGGTACTCCGAGGCGCACAGTTTCCACCGGCCGAGCGTCGACCGTCGGAGTCCGGCCCGTGATAGCCGTCATGGTCGGACTGAGGTGTGCGATCCTTACCCTTCGACTAGCAACGTCCGCCAACGCCTCAAGGAGCATTGTGACGCTCGTCACACGATCGACGCGTGGAAGCAAGCCAGGAATGAACGCTATGTCGAGTCCAGGCGAGAGTGCTCTCCCGACCGTCGTCGTCGTCGGCGCAGCTATGACCACGTCCGGAGCCTAAGTTCAGATGAGATCAAGCTCCGAGCGTTCAGGTCACACATTCGGAGAGCACCTTCTACTCAGAGATTCCGTGTTCTGATCAACATCGTTCGATACACTGTTGAGACCAATCTTGCCCACTGTCTCGAGGATTATCGTCTTGCATGCAGAGCCGATAGCGCTGATGACCTATTCGTCATTCAGTACCTTTCAGGTCAGAGGTGGCTCGAGTATTTTCTAGGGACAACATCCACGACTGGTCCGATCTCCATCACGCCTTCATCTATAACTTTTAGGGACCTACACCTGTCTGAGTAACTCCGTCACGCTTTCATCCATAATTTTCAGGGGATCTACACCTGCCCGAGTAACTCCTGTGATCTGAAGAACTGCGAGGAGAACTCTGGCGAGTTGCTTTGTGATTATATCCAACGTAGTTAAACTCTCTCTTCTTGGACGTAGGATATTACGCCTCTCGGTGACTCAAATCGGGTTAATTTTTCAATATTTTTCGTAGACTAGGTCATTCAAATAAAAAAGTGCACAAATATTCACTTTGATTACGTAAATTTTACTGTATTCGTGGACAGACATGTTTGCAGCACGCTGAGGGAAAATAAATGGCCAGTCAGTTCGGAACAGGGCCACGTACGGATGCTCAATTATTCGGTGCCGCTGGCGTCGTGTTTGGCCACGGGCTGCTATCCCCAGCGTCCGTGGCTCTGGTTGGACTCGTGGCCACCGCTGCGGCGCACAGGAGCTGAAACACCGGCAGCGATTTTATCCAACTTTTGACTCTAACTTCGTTGTTGATGAGCGATTGTTAATCACAGAGCAGAGCTCCATGCCGGGTTCGAAACGGTGATGTCAGAAGAAGAAAAGACATGAAAAGGGCTGCTTATCCTACCACATCCACCGCGGATCGGATCAAATGATCAGAGATAAGATCTTGCGGGACGCCAATTCTGCCAGCCGGGGCCCTACGTGTCCTAACCCTCCCACTGACGATGATGCCGCAATTTTCTAGTCTTGAATTGGCAACCGGACCGGATGTGATTTGTTAGGTAAATGGCTTCGTCCCATTATCGAAAGCAATCAATCACCTTTGCTTACCCGGGAGCAGGACGTGAACAGGATTGTTCCCTCGCGGGAACGGAAGCGACGCGAGCTGCAGCCACCGTCGCTAATTCTTTTCTCGCGCGTGACTTTCTGTCGCACGAAGAGGTTTGGGCGAGCGATTACCCGAGCGAGATATTTGTTCCAGTATCATGTGGCTTGCTTGATACGTGGATGCATCTATTGGCACGGTCAAAATGATTGTTATTAGACGGATTTGAGGGAACTTGAATTTGATCGTGACCTCTTGTTGAGGTGGCCAGATTAGATGTTAAACCTCCATCCGACCGCCGTTTGGTAGGTGGTAGTTTGTGTAGACCAACGCTTCGATTTACTCCAGATTTCAGTGGCAGCGTCACTAATAAGACGATGTGGTCCATACTAAACCAAAATTATGCACTGGCGAAAGGAAGCCAAAAGGAAAAGATTTTCGCACCAGCTAGTGACCAGGTGACGAGGGGATATGGTGAGCTCATCTTTCACCATCCCCATCCCATAAAGAAAAAAAAAAACAGACCCCCTCTGAGTCCGAGCTGCCTTTGTGTCAACATAAAGCCGCCAAGCGAACTGGGCACAAGGGGATCGGGTCCGCCAGTATCCATTTTTTATTTGCGCAGCTAAATCATATGTAGGCCAGTAAGTATGGATTATACGTACACTAACACCGTGGACGTCATCGTTTTGCCAAAAACACGACATACACACCCCACAACTAGCAAAAGCCCTTGGTTCTTTCTTCCGAGCAGATCGATGACGAGCGAGCGGAAGGTCTCGTTCAGACAAATCTTTCAGTCGTCTCCCTGAGATGACGGTCGTTCGATTACGTGACCCTGATGGTCCCGAAGAAAGGCGTTCTCGGCGGCGGTCCGGCGGCCTGGTCGGTCGGTCGGGCGGTCGAGATCTTCAGCTCCAGGTCCGGCGCCTGGAGGCTCACCGGAGCCGGCTTTGGTGTTGTCAGGGACGGGTGTCTCGGCGCAATAAGGTTAGGTGATGCGCTGCCGCTGCTGCTCGTTGACGCCGAGAATCGGGGCGCCAGGGCCAGGCCTGGCGGCAGAGCGTGCTCGGGCTTCGGCCTGCTGCTGACGCCGAGAGACAGAGCAGGGAACTCCGTTTCGGACATGGAGCTCGTCTCGTCTCTCAGCTTCAAGCGCCCGTTCACGCGCGTCGGACCCTCAGCGTTCTCAACCTGGTTGAACGAAAGAAAAAGAGTTAAAACTACTAGAAACGTGATTCTTATGGGGTGTTTTCAGTTGACGCATGGTTTGAACATGAACGTGTTATAGTTACCACGTCGAAGAGGCTGGACCTCCGCTTCTTCTGCGTGAGGCTGCTCTGCCGGAGGAAGTACTTCTGGGCGTGGCTGGCCACCTGCGTCGGCGTCCGCGTCGTGACGAAGTGCCGGGAGATGCCTCGCCAATCGCCCTTCCCGAGCTTCTCCAGGCCTGCCAGGAACCTCCGGTGTTCGTCCTCAGTCCATGGAACCCCTGGTTGTCCAGAAAACAGAGCTTTTTAAGGAAACAAACTCTGAAACTTTTGATGCTCTGGGGTGTAAGCTGCTAGAATCAAGATCTTATTGAGGCTGTGGAAGTAAGCGATTGAGACAGGTGGCGTCTAGGAAGTTACAGACTCTGAAACAACAACCTTAACCTTAACTAAAAGACCCAGTCAGCCATATGCAACATTCGGGAAACAAAACAGGACTGCATATCTAACAGCAAACTATCATGAATAAGATGGATAATTGTCAAGTAGTCGGCATGTTCTGATGAACTCACCCTTCTTCCTCTCCTGAGCCCTGCCCATAAGTCCGTCCGAAAGGTACCCGTTGGTCATTTTCTCGGCGGTCTCATCCACTGAAACAAGCGACGATGACGACGACGCGGACGGCGAGGAGCTGCAGGCACCGGCAAGCGCGGCCGCGTAGTACGCCGGTGCCGAAGACGACAAGCACTCCATGCTGAAACACTTCTTCATGGGAGTGGGAGAAGAGCCCACGTGCAGCTGCACGCCGAACAGCCTCACGCCGCCGCTGCTGCCGCAGACGCCGGTGCTCTCCATGCTCCGGTACCCGCCGCTGCAAGTTCTCGAGTTGTGGCCGTTGTTCCCACAGCTAGAGCACTTCCTAGCCATGGCTGCGCACAGGGGAGAAGAGAGCAGGAAGAAGGTGGACACAAGAAACGAAGAATAATTCTGTGGAGTCGAGATAAGATGTTGTGAGGATGTCGCATCTGGGGGCTCTTAATATGAGTGAAAGATGTGGCATGAGACGACTGAATTGCTACGGAGCGCACACCTGTAACCATTGAAGGTGACGCACTGGCATCATCCCCTTTTATGGTATTGACAATTCGATCCAGATGGTCGGGCACGCTGGCCTATTTAACTGCACTTAGAATCCGCAGGAATCTGGAAAGTTTGGTGCCTCTCTAATAATATTGCTGTCACTGTCGTGCTGTACATAGGTTATTGTGTGGTTCATATCAAGAATCTCATGCAATCTTGGCCATTATTTGCCACAGATTTTTATTCCGACAGGGTCAACTAATTGGAAAAAAGGGTGGGTTTACTCATTACCAATTAAGTACGGAACAAAATTTGCAAGAGGCGTGAACGTGTACGTCACACATAGGAGTTCTAGATAGTGATTCGTTTGAGCTCGAGATTTTCTCTGTACATGGTCAACATTTAGTGAGACTAGATATTGTTTCTCGGTATTGTTTTTTGGATTTTACGATTCCCTTATTTATAATGTATTCTCTTCGTATCAAAAAGAAGTTTTTTTACAACTTATTAATTAAATATTGAGAATATAAATTACAAGTGTTTGTAAATTTGTTAAGTTTAGTGATATGAGAATCATATGTTTAGAATTATCTTAAAAAATATTTTTCATAAAAATATACATATCATTTTTCATTAAATATTATTATAGAAAATACAGTAGAAGTCAAATTTATGCTGTGGAGATGATTGTTGTCTAAAACTTATTTTTTTTTATAGCGAAGGGAGTAAGTAATTGAAGGTGTATATCATAATCGTGTTCTGCTTTTAGGTAGGTAGATTACAATTTCTGGGCTACTGGTATTTCTGGTATTAATAATTCTACCTTTATTACATTGTTTTGTTTCCGATCCTTAGAGGCTTAGTACAAGTTGATTCCTTCAATATGAGATCCAATAAAATCTGCAGATAAGCACATGTTTGAAAAGGCCAGACAATTTTGTTAGCCCATTAAAAACCAATAAGTAACTGTCCTTTGTGCAACTAATATAATGAAAAACAATTACTAACTGTGTGCCAATACCTCTCATCCTAACCTATAAACAAAGCAATTCACGAACTGAGTACCATATGCATCTCGACCTACCTATAATAAAGCAAGATTCAATCTAACACATGAGAAACATGAAAGATACTAGTTGTCTGCTCAGTTTTGACTAGAATATCCGAGTTCAACTGTAAGAAAACTGGTGAAGAGATCGACTGCGACAGGATAGTTGTTGATGCTGGTAAGGGTATCATATTTATTTCTTTGCCCTGTGTTGTAACAAGGGCCAATAATATTGGCCAAATAATAACCCCTAACTGTGGAAGCATGAATACTTATCAACGTTAGGTGCCAAGGTACAAGATCAATGGAGAAAAGGTCAGAACCATAATAACCACAAAAGGGATGTATGAAGTACTTTGTACCTTCTAGACTTATCATAATTACATACCATGTAATATTTTTTTATCGATGATTTCACAAGATAAGGCATCTTTGTCTTATCTTACAGCCCCTTTGCATTATACCTTCAGATGACTTATTATATGCAGTGTCGTGCCTGCACTGGACTCCAACTGTTGGTAGTGGCGTTATCCTGGACTCCATTTTAGTTTCCTATACTTTACTCCGTAGACCAAAATAACTGGTCTCTCTTTAGTGTTTGATTGACTGTAGGTGGAGTAGCGTTTCTTTTTAGTTCAGACTAATCCAAAGTAGATTAAAGAAAGTTGCAAAAGAAGGTGTCGCATTAACTTAGCAAACTTGCATCTAAAAAGGTTGGGATGATGGGTAGATACATCCGAACCAAATCATTTCTTACTTTTACAGATTAGGAACATTGTCTTTACCAACTGTAGTTTTTTTAACATCCTTGTGGCTGGGATTAACTCGCCACTTGCATATTTTTGTTCTTTATTTTTTTCCGAACAACGCATGTTTAGTTCATCTCTCAGTTCGTCGCGGCATCGATCATGCAAATGCTACGCTACCGTATTCTAAGTGAAGGCTTCCAATGATTTCAAGTAGCACAAACAGTACTATTCAAACTAAGTTTGATAGGTACTACTCCCTCCGTTTCATTTTATAAGGAGTTTTTGAGCTAGTTACGAGAATTAAGAAAAGTGAAAAAAAGTGAGATATTCAGAGGAAAAGAGAGATAAGATAGAGATGCATTGAGAAGAGAAAAAATTATCTCGAAAAATAAAAATAACTTATAATCTGAAAAAACTTGACTTATAATTTTAAACGGAGAGAGCAGGTGTTCGGCACAGTCGACCCTACTGAAAAAAAATTTGGATAAAACAAAACATCCTTGACCACAAACAGTAGTAGATGAGACGCTAATCTATTGCTGCACCAGTACAATAAATATAATCCCTGTTGTTCGTTGCTGTTTTTTCCCCCAATGTGCTTCATGCCTCCTTGAATATAATTAAGAAATGAGCAGGTCGAGAAAACAACTCAACGTGAAGTCTCATGTAGAGTTTACTGTCGGAAGGGGAAGAACAAAATCATCCTAGGCAAGTAAGCGATCCATTAATGAATCTCGATCGCTTTGCCATCAACAACCTTGTTTTTCCCCAAGTTTCAGAGACACACCACTGCTGATCCTCCCCTCTCGAAAGAAGGCGTGATGCCAGGGCAAGGTAGGAGGGGCGTCTAAATCCGAATCGGATGGGGTGTGTCAGTGCGGGAGATGTTATTCGTGGTGGATTATTTGATTCCAAAAGGAACCAAACTAGCAGTACAGTTTGGATAGATATCCAGCAACAGAGCACCGCCGCATCTTTTGTTCCTCCTGCTCCAACGGGTGCTTGCAGTTCTGAGAACGAATACCCTTTTGCTATCCCCCCGATCCTTGCTTTCTGGGGTAAGAATCCAATCTATAGATTTTCAGTGGCAGGAACATCAGGTTTGGATAGAAAGCGGTTGCAAAAAAGGAAAAGTTTGGATAGAAAGCATGTGCCATATCCATTTCTACTGCTCCTTTATCATGCGCGCTCTTTTGGTTATTCTTGCTTTTCCACTTCGAAGGGATTCAGAAAACATTGGATGATATGCGTTTGTTTCTGCGTGCTACGTGCGGGGGAATCCATTTGTTTTCTTTAAATTTGATGGTCACGTCCATAATGATGAACCTAAACTCTCAATCAGTACTGTACGCTTAATAGTGCGATGTTTGAGCAGCCACGAACGAACAGATCAGGTCACTGCGTACGCAATCTGCCGCCGTGGAAAGATTGCTCGTCGCGGCCAATGCCATTCCAAGGGACGCGCGGGTCATGATCGACCGGCGAAAAATCGAAACTTTCTTGCGTCGAGCGCTCCAAGTCGCGGCGTGTTTGCTTGACATATTACCACGCAATGTCAGGGGCACGGCGGCAAGGGCTTGTCTACGGTCACCAAACCACGCATACCATGTAACGGAGGAATGTCAAGTCAACAATAATGAATCTTCTCATTAGACGAAGCTGGGGTGCTCCCTGATATACCAAACCTGAACCTGACAGGAAACGTATCGAGAAAGCAGAGCGAGGCCAGTCATTCAGTCAAGACCGTCTGACACTCACCGAGCCTGACCTGCCTAACATTTTCACAAGCGTTCAAAGTCTCGATCAGCCGTTGCGGACACCAACGGGCAGGGAATCTGGAAGAATCAGAATATGAACACCGGTGACCGGAGCATCTCCTAGGCCGCCGCTCTGGTGCAACCATGCAAATCCACGCTTGATAACGAAGACTTCCGCGCGCTACTCGGGAGTGCCCTGTAACCCGCACGGATTCATGCCGGCGCGGCTTCCGTGCACGGCGGTGGAATCGCGGCGCGACGCCTCATCGTGTTCCCAGATCCCAGTCACGGCGGTAGAGCAAGCACATGGAAACCATGGTTGCGTGTGCGTCGCTTCCAGGACCGCCATGGTCGCCGAAGCAAAACCAAGCTCTTCAGCGGCACATGGAACTCATGCCGTTCGCTGCTGCTGCTGAGCGGACAGAGCAGTAGCACCCCATGGCGATCGAGTTAGGCCCCGTTTGGAACCTAGGATTGAAAAACACACAAATAGAAAAAAAACACAGGAATTGACAAAACACAGAAATGAAAAAAGAAAGAAAACCACAGGAATAAAAAAACAAAGGAAAGGATATGTCTTAGATGTTTGGATTGGAGAAAGCTCTCATTCAAATTTTCTAGCCGTTGCATCTAAGGACATGTATATTTTACCGTCGCACACATATGACCGTTGCATAAGCTTCCAATATGTACAGCCTTCTAGTTGCTATGTAAGGCACAAAGAAGACGTATAAAAATTCTCATTCTACACTCAGCAACACACGAGCTATATTTGCCTCTCATCATCCAGCGGCACACAAAATATCATTAGCCATACACACAACACATTCATCACACAGCTCTGACAACATCGATATTTGCCTTTCTCATTCATTAAGTAGAAATAGCATTCTGTTCTATGGATTCAAACTACCGTCGCAGATCAAAAAATGATGATGAATTCATTTTCTGCATACTTCCTACATTAGAAGAAGGTAATTCTTCTCAAGCATCAGAAAAACAGTCAATACATACGTTCTGTAGGAATGGAGCCACATATATGCATAAAACTCTAATCGATCATAAAGCTGTCTGTAAAAGGAAATTTCACATGGAAAGAGATATTTTTGAAGCTCTGGCCCGAAGTTTGCGTGAAAGAAACCTTCATGTTGATTCAAAGTCTCTATCTGTGGAAGAGCAGCTAGGTATATTTCTGTATGCAGTGTCAAAGAATGCAAGCAATCGAACATTACAAGATCAATTTCAGCACAGTGGTGAGACAATCAGCTGCCACTTTGGTGTGCAGCCCTCGCTGTTCTAACACAACTAACATGCAACTATATATGTGCACCTTCTCTACATCCACATCGCATATTAAAACAACCAAAATTTTCTCCATACTTTCAGGTAATTATTTTTTTTTGTACCATAACAATAAGAGATCTAAATATCCTTTTGATATTAATATAGAAATAATACATGCAGAATTGTATTAGCGCTATTGATGGTACTCACACCCCCGTAACAATTCTATTTGGACAGCAAGAACTCTATAGAAACAGAAAACAAGGTCTCTAACAAAATGTCATGGTTGCGTGTGATTTTGATCTAAAGTTTGTGCATGTGCATGCTGGATGGGAGGGGTCAGTTTTTGATGCAAGAATTCAGCAAAATGCACTTAACCATGAATTTAATGTGCCACCTCGTAAATTTTATCTTGTAGATGCGGGTTATGCTAACACACTAGAATTTCTTGCTCCATATCACGGAACAAGATATCATTTACAAAAATAAAGAAAGGCAACACAAAAACCATAGAACTATAAGGAATTATTTAACCTTCGACATGCTCAGCTATGAAATCATGTAGAGAGAATTATTGGTATATTAAAAATGAGGTACTCCACATTGAAAGCTGCTATATTATATGATATCAATACTCAGGTTGACATTGTTGTAGCTTGTTGTGTAGCTCACAACTTTATATGGCTACACAATGGAGAGATGTCACTACCTCATGATGCTACTACAGATATTAATGAACAGAATATGAAGTACCACAAGGAGATGACCGATACAATAGTGATGTGCCAATATTTAACAATGCGCGTCAAGCAGGAAATGAAATGCGAGATGACATAGCTAAAAGGATTGAGAAGATTACATTACAAGGCGTAGTCATAGATAGATATATTTCTTATATTTAATGTAACCAGGTCCACTATGATGAGTAGGTTTGTACCATGCTAGTTATTACTTCTACTATTGGCGCTGCAGTATGAGTACTCTATACAAAAGCCAAGCCACTAACTACTGTAGCAGTTAGTCACAAAATAATCATGTGGTCTTCCTGCACACATGCATGTCACAAAAGCTAGTCTAAACTTTCATATGTAATTTAAAGTTGCTTGCGTAACCATCCCAATCTTACTTCATCATTACTAAATGAGAGGAACACTTCTCTGTTGTCTGGATTGTCTTTAAAGATGTCTGCTGCATTGATCATATCTTCTATTGAGAGTAGATCAGCCATCCTCTCAAGTGTCCTGACACAAGTGTTGATGCTGTAAGGGTCCTTCATTTTCTGCTCCTCAATGGCTGCAAATCGATCAATCTCTTCTTTTTTTAGCATTAAATATTTCTCATGAAAATCACTAGTTGATGTACTGGTGCTGGTTTTTTGCTTTTTTGCCTCCTTTTATCTGGCACTTGTGGAGTTGAACTAGATGGCTTGGAATTCATGTTTGATGCTTCTGAAAATTGTTCTGGATTAAGTGATGGTTGATCTGTTGAAAGTAGTCTTTGTGCTGCTGCTAGTGATTCAATAAATGTGAAGTCACTTACTTGATTTGTGAATGGACTGAATTCATCATTACTAAACCAATTGGTTTCATCCCTATTGTCCCCTTCTTCAGCTTTAAAATTCAAAGATGATGCACATGCAGCAGGTAGAGTAGGTGCAGGTGAGTGAAACTGCATATCAGGGATATGAAATGGTGGTGAATATGATCTTGCAACTTCTGAAGGTTGTTTAGCCTTATTTGCATAATAATCCATTTCACGACAGGCTCTTCCTTCAGCATATCGCCCTGCATAATTTTAATGAACAATATATTGTCCAGCATAAATTAATAGAATCCATAACTTGCAACTCACCATCATACAAAGCAAAACAAATCATCATAGTATGAAAAAGACTTTTCTCGCTATCGAAGGAGGTTTTCTTTGTTTCTGTGTGTCTCTAGTGATTGCCAAACTATGTCTGGTGCTGTTACCATATTTCTATCATGATCCCAACCAAAACCACTTTCTCCGGATAAATCTTTTACAGCTTGATACTCCTTTTTGTTATCCTGCTCCTTTTGCTTTACCATAGCCACACTGAATCATGTTGAAATTTTTTTATTGAACTGAGCTGTAATACCCTTCCAGGCCTCCTTGCTCCATGCATTGTTTGTACGAAATCTAAGCACATCATGGTCTTTTAATAGCCCAATAAAAAAAACAATCCTTTGATGATTCCAGTTGGCTCTTGTGCTATTCTTTTTTGTGCCTAATCAGAAATTTGATTTTGGTTACAGAATAATATTAAAAAAATAGTGCAGAAAAATAAATTTTATAACCAAGAATTTTTTTTCACCATCTATTCTACAGCCATATAGATTTCACCTCGCAACATAACAAATATATACTCCTGCTTAGGATCCTGAACGTAACAAGCAAAAAATGCATCTAAGGGAAAAAAATAAATCCAGATTTCGAATCCAATACGAAGGGAAATCTCCAATCTAAAAAATAATTCAGATCTCAGAATGCAATAGAAAGAAGAAATAAACCTTGTTCTTGTGAAATCTTTTCATCCCCTACAGATTGACCACCAAAATCCAAGGTTGGAGGAAGGGGAAAAGGAGGAGGAGGAGGAGGGGGACGGGGAGGGGGATTTGGATTTTGTTGAGCAGATGTGCTTCTTGGCCGCTGATTCATCATCTTCGGTTGATTCGAGCCAATATTTCTCTAGGTCTCATCAGCCATGATGGGAGGTAAAGAGCATAGGGAGGCAGGAGAGAGACAAGAGCGGGCAGGAGCTTTGTACGTGGAAGCAAGGAGGTGGTCAGTGGGCGGCGTGAGCTGAAGTAGTGGGAAAGCACGCGCGGGAGCTGGTGGTGCGCGCGAGAGCTGGGCAGCGGGCAGCGAATGGCGCACTCGAGAGCGGCAAACGGCGTGCGCGGGTCATTCTCTTAGATCGGAATGGATTATTTCTTTCCTGCAAAACAGCGGTTCCTCTGTCCCTTTTCAAAGAAAAGAAAGCGACGTTTCCTCCGTTCCGAACGCGCGCATTTGTTTCGTTCCTGAGGAATGAATTCATACGAAATTTCCAGCACTCCTCCGTATTCCAAACGGGCTTAATGTTGGACGGGATTGTTTGCAAGGTGAACCCCATGGTCCAGAACAGACGCCAACGCGGCCCATTTATAGCGCACACGCCCGGCACCCGATACAAAATCCTCCGCGGGCCTCTGCCTGACCAAATATATAAATTCAAGGCCCACATATCAATCCTGTCGGCCCGTTCCATTCCCTGCTCTATATGAGGCATCGGGAGCGCCTTCCGCTTCCGCGGCTCCGTCGCCCTCGCACCGCCACGGACCCTAGTGCCGTCTACTCTCGCCTCCGTGGCCGCCGACTGTGTGGCCTCCGCTGCCTCCAGCATCCTTTCGATTCGAATCATTCTCAGGTTTTTGTGTCGATTCCCTTTTCTCGGTGTGTTTTACCTTTTGCGTTGCGTGTCTGATTGGTGTGATTACTGTGTCCGGTGTCAGTCATGGGGCATCTTGCCTTTGAGAGAACCGGACGGCTTCTCGTCCGTGCCATCACGGTTTCGTTGCGGGCGTAGAAAGATGCATTGCGTCTAGATCCTCTCTGATTGGTCCCATCCCTTCACGTCTTGATGTATGGTGGTGGCGGACTGGTTCTTGAACAGTTCTTGCAGTTCGGTTATCAGTACAGTATTTTTTTTTCTTTTTAGTACATGAAAAAGCTCCGTTAAGCAGAGTTGAGTGTGCCGATTTGTGGCCATCGACAATCCCAGGCGAGCCTCCCTCAGATGGTCGTCTGATACACACGAGGCCTATAGTTTCTTCGCCGGAGCGGCTCGCAGTTCAACGCTTCCGCCTCGCGCTGTAGAGGAGGTGGGTCGTCGCGCGGCTCTCCGCATACTCTGTTTATTTGATCCAAGCACAGCTGTGCTCTGCTTGATATTTTTTTCATGTTAGATTTGCGATGTGCACGATTCCATGGCCTTCATAATCCCGGATTAACTCGCTTAGCTGTTCTTCTGATTCATGGGAGGCCAAGATTGATGTTCCTGGGAGTTTCGCTGATAGCGCCTTCTTGCCCGTGGAGGTGCTTCATTAGTTGCTCGCCACACAACCATAAACTCAATTTGTGGATAGCGCTATCTTCGTTGAGCTGACTATGGAATTTGTGAAATCGAAGCGTGCTAGTCTTTTGGATTCACAAAATGTTATTCCCTTTATTCGTCATTCAGGACATAAGAATTAAGGAAAAATGAAAAATGTACTGTATATTAAATAAGATGAATGATAGAACGGTACAGTGTGATGAGAAAAAGTTATATTGGCACTTTTAATTGTGTAGAATATTGAAAAGTGGAAATGGTAAATATTTCTATTTAAAAATAAAATATGAATCTTGAAATGACAATTAAAAATGAATGGGGATGTATATTTTAATTGTGCACTGTTGAAAAAACTTGCATATGTTCAAACAATTTGAATAATTAATTTTACTACTGGACTACTGGAATAATTAATAAAATAATTAATTTTATTATTGAGTAATTTAATATTTTTATGAACATTTTATTCATTAATAACAATCTAACTAATGCAGCCTACTGTGCTTGGGCGTGGCCTACGCGGGGAAGTTGGCGATCGGTCCACTAGGTTGAGATTTGGCCTGCAAAATTGAAGATACAGTTGAAATTTGCCGAAGCTGGCTGGCCTCGGATGTACTGAGGTGGGCCTTATGATTTGCCGAATAGCGATGGTCCGGCTGCATAAATCTGTTGGGATTCTGCGTTATCTGTAGGCCTTTCGGAAGATAAAGGTGAAAGACCACGTAACGTGAGGGCTTTCTTCTTGGACCAAATATAATGAAAATGGATGCCATGGAAATTGATGCCATTCAATACTAGTCCCCGACCCTATTCCTGAAGCATGGCCGTGTTTCATGTATCTATAACAACTTGACCCCCGATATCTGCATAAAAATAAAAAGCACGGACTGAATATCTATAATTTGGCATTCGTTTTGGTCAAAACATGTTACGTTTGAATTGGCGAAAACCATATTTATACGTAACGCATTATTGGGCAGTGGAAGTATGTGCAACAAGTTGTTCAAAAAAAAAAGTATGCGCAACAACTAAAAATAGTAAACATACTCAAACAGGCTGACGACTGTTTCGTATCGTATTCGACTATCACTATAAGCTCAAGTCAGGGCTTAACCTCCACACTAAATCTGGACTCCACCACATACGCATGGGCCACGAGGAGAAAAGAATAGTAACAGAGACATGTTTATTATTTTCTCTATTTTTAAATTATTGTTGCTGTTGACTTTTTTTTAAACATTGACTATTCATCTTATTTAAAAAAAATTAACGAATATCATATATTTTGTCATAATTTACTTTATCACTAAAGTTATTTGAATCACAACTTATAATTTTACACATTTAAATTAATTTTTTTAATAAATGAATGACTAAAATTAATGTTAAAAATGAACAATAATTTAGAAATAAAAGGAGTGCTAGTTTTCAAATACTGACGTCTTGATTCGACTTATCGTTTCAATCGCAAAAACCGCCCCGGAGCGGTTTAACAAAAATCGCGAAAATCGTTAAAACCGTTCGATTTTTCGTTCAAAATTCAATTTTCAAATTTTAGGACGGTTTGGACGGTTCGAAAGCGATAAACCGCGCGGTTTCAACGGTAAACCGCTCGGTTGTCCTGAAAACAGGTAACAGCGGTTTTTGCTGAAAACCACGAGAATTTTGCGGTAAACCGTTTGATTTATCTAAAAACCGAGAAATTAGTGAAAATTAAAAAATTATATTAAAAAGTGCTAGAAAATTGGGCATGACCTATTCTAATTTCTTTTAATATCAACATTCACAATATACTTTATCCACGAATAAAAGACAATTATTCATTCATAACAAATTCAAAGTTCATAACACAATAATCTATATATATATGTTGTTCATTCACAACAAATTCAAAGTCCATACATAGTTTTCGAAGTACATTTTACTTGTGAATTGTACTCCAATCAAAATATGCATTGTCGCACTCTTCTCTTGAGAGGAGTTGAATTCCTCTAGTAGCTAACAACTCCGCTTTGAATTCATTCCAAGATTGTCTCGTCCAAGCAGTAGTTGTCTCCCATTGCGAGTATAACATGTTACAAAACTCTAGATTTTACCATTAGTATACCCATGTGGTAGGAGGTTGTGTGCTACGGTCACCGTACGGATAATTGTAGTACTCATTACCTTGGCTGTACGAGAAATCACTGTCTGGTGCGGAATAGTATGTTTCATAGTAATGCTGTCTCCTCTCATTGATGTTTTTGGTGACTGTGAAGCACCATGTTCTTTATCCTGTGTAGCATGGGTATAGTCTGTCTCACCTGCAAAAGAAGTGAAGTGTAAGATAAATGAGCCAAAATTGATTATATGATGCGAAAAATTTGTTACCTGTGAAACGATGAGTTGTGACCGGTGCCTGTGACTCAGGAACCATACTGCTTGGTGGGTCTCCAGATGTAGTCTGAGAGCTGTTATCATTTGATTCTTGGTAGACTGGGCTTTGTCTGACGTCTCTAAAATCTGTGGAGTTGTCACTGTCTATATTCTTATCTTTCTCTTTGCTTCTTAACCTCATCTTTTTACCACTTTTTCGGTCTTGCACTTTGAACTTTTCTCTCGCCTATGTGAGTATCACCCACATTTTTATCCGCCTATTCAGATATTGTTGCAGCACGACACAAGCGCATCAACTGTCTATCAGCGTCATCATCTGTAACAAGACGGCTAGATACATGACTGTCAGTCTCGGTGCCTTCTTTATCAAAAACAGGGTCAGAATTAGATCTCTCATATTTCATCCATTCTCGAATAGAATTTGAAGAATCATACAACGACAGCTCTATGAGACGATCAAATAGATCAGCTTCTGGTGGCTTATATGTCCATAAAACATCACGCATACGGATCTAAAGGTTGTAGTTAACATACACCAGCTTATGTAATTTCTCATAAGATAATCTGTTACGCACCTTCGTGTAGATCAATGCAAATGTACTCCAGTTACGCTCATAACCACTGGATGATGTACACTGTGAGACTATCTGTAATGCAAACTGCTGGAGATGAGATGTGTCACCTCCAAACATGTTTCACCAAGCTGCAGGAGAAGTATTCTTATCCACTGCCATTTTGTTAGCTAACTCAGTGTCGAATGAACTTTGTTTTCTTCTAAAATTTTTTGCCTCCTGCAGGGCATGCACACAAAAGTCGGTTGATGCTATGCATGTAAATGCCTCTCGAATATCGTTCATCATATTTTAACCCATCCCGTAAGAAGAGTGACTTCTTGGGTTCAAAGATCTAGCTGCACATGTAACAATGGTTAGATATTGTTGCAGTAGAAACAAAAAATACAACAATATTTTTTCGTAAATACGTATTACCTGCATTCATAAAGGTATTATTGCAAATATCTACCATCCTACGATTTATAATGTCCATATACCTCTACATCTCTCGCTCATCATTTCTATAAAGGGTTTCATACTCATTTTTACATAAATGATATTTGAGAAGTATTTCACTCAAAGTAGGGCTCTTATCTTGATCAGCAAACCGAAGAAACGCATACAAAGGTTACACTGCATCTACCACATGTTTCATTGAATCCCACCATGACATGCTTGTTAGACAGGAGTGAGCATGCCTTTCGTACTCAGTATTGGCAAATCTACTATTTAAAAATATCTCAGAACCCATCTATGCTATGAATTTTTCTCTCCGACGAAGCATACTCTCAAGAAACATGTAGTTTGTGTCAAAACGTGTTGCATTCCATCTTATCAACTCACCACCAACAGCATTGGTCATCATAGAGTGCAACTGATTATGATTATACAACCAACGAAAAATGTTGCGAGCCGACTGTATTATAGCTTTATGCTCTAAAAACTCACCAATAGCCTTTAGCATCAGGTTGATTGTATGGGCCATACATGGTTGCCAGACAATATGAGGATACTTATTTATTAGCAGCTTGCATGTCTTTTTATAATTTGAACCATTATCTGTAATAAACTGCATAATATTGTCTGCACCTGTATCAATGCATACGTTATTCATTTCCTACACAAAAATGTTTCATTGTTCAAAATATCATAGGTACAAATAAAACAAATAGTGCACAAGATCGTTTCATTGTTTAAATATCATAGCTGCAAATAAAACAAATAGTGCTATAGAATAAACATATGTCTCATACCTTGAATATGAAGTCCGCAGATTGGTAATATCACATGAGTTGTGAAAAAATATGACACCATTACAGTAGATCATAAAGTTTATCAAGCTCATCCCTATAGAGCCAGTCCAAGAGTCACACATAATCGTGACACCGTACATCGACCACTTCATCTTGAATTTATCAAAAAATTTTTTGATGTCTTGCTCGTTAGTATCAAGATACGTGCCATGTATTTCCCTCTCAGTTGGGCTAGACACGCCCTCACCTGCAAATATCATGACACACGACATAAATATGATAACATATAACGAAACATGTAATACAATAAAATAAAGGTCCCGTGCCCTATCTCTGTGTCTCTTTTATAGCACTAACAAAGTATGGACTATCGGCTTTTCTACCAGAGATGACTTTTGTATGAAAAAATTTTGACCATGCGCGGCTAATGATCGATTTTGCTAGCTTGCTCTTCGCAGTCCATGGACCTGTATCGATCCTAGTTTGAATCCGTTCATTACATGACCTCTGTGATGCGGACCTCCTCGTCATACCAAACAATCCAGACACATCACCTCCCTGCGACGAACCAGAAGCACCTTGCGATGAACTAGCACCATCACTCTCGAACTGACCACCATATAACCGTTGACGCTGTCGGAATTCCTCCTCCTCTCTAGATAAACTCATGGCAGCCTGCATCTCTTCATCGTTCTTCTGATTGACATTTTCTCCACCTGCAACCTGCTGCTGTCTAAGGGTCTGTTTAACTCGGTCTTTCCTCTGTTCGGCGGTTCTATCAAGCTCTCGACGAAAATAGTCCTGTACGTCCGTGGGAATACGAGGACACCCAAGTACGCTGCTTCCACGATGTGTCAAATGTTGCTTGAATTGTGTGACATCACCCCTTCTCTTCACGGCCTTGCAATATTTGCAACGAAACTCGAAATACACGTTGTCCCCGTGCTCCTAAATTGAATCGGATTAATCTGACATCTTACAACCAACAATTTCTGAAAATGACCAACTATGTTCTAAATTTGCTAACAAATCAATCAATATTTGAAAAAAAAATACAAAAACAACCATCTCACCTTCGTTTCTGCGCTAATCGGGCGACTTAACGCGAAAATAGCTCGGTTTACCGGTGGCGACGGCTAATTGCCCGAGCCGCGTGACTAGCCGCTTCTGGAGAGCGGCTTACCGCTCTAACCGGGCAGCTTGTGGAGCGCTCGACGCGCGCACGGCTAGCCGTGCTTACCGCGCGGCTAGCCGCTTCTTTGGCGCGGTTTGTGGCGTGCGGGTGGCGGACGCTCGGTCGCAGCGGGCGGACGGAGAAAAGAGAGAGGATAGAATGGCTGATGAGGTGGTGTTGAGGATAAAGTTTAGTTATATATTTTCTATTCAATTTTTCTCGAATTTTTTGTCACCAAAATCAAAATATTTTTAAAAACTAATTCAACCAATAAGTTACATTTTTCATCTATTTTTTACATATTTTTTGTTATGAAATCCACTAAATTTTTAAAATTAAAAAAATTTAAATTTAAAAACCGTTAAACTGTTCAAACTGAACCGAAGCGCTTTAGACGGTTTTCACGAAAACCACGCGGTAGTTTTGCGAACCCTGCCCAGGAGACCGCTCTCCCGTCCCATCTCATCCGGTCTAGATCCAATTAAAAACATAATGGATGTACGAATATGTTTATATCTGTAAAATGGTTTGACTTGCATGGAGAGTCGTACGTCGCCGACTTTAGTTTGTCATCGATCGCCGGCCGGACTGGAGAGGGACCGGAAAACTGGAGAACGGGAGATGCAGCCCACGGAATTCAGGAGACGGTCGTCACAAGCAGGTTTCCGTTTCTATTCGCCGGGCTGGCTGCACCGATCGATGGATGTGACCTAGATAAACATCAGGATAATTATTGTTGTTAATATATTAATTTCTGGAGTCAACAACGCCAAATGTCAACGCTTGAAACTCCACCCGGAGCAGGACTCTGCCATTTTTAGATAACAAAAATGATTGTCAACCGGAGGTGAAATTGACATGTCGATAAATCTGACGGTTGACTTGCGAAAGATGGGTGTTGCACCTCTCGAGTCTCGCCAAATCATTTCCAGAAACCTGTTTTATACGCACCTGCGTGCAGGGGAATCGAGAGACCAGGTTGGGCGATGGTGTAGTTTAGTCTGGTGCTGGTCAGCTGCAACTAGGTCAATTTGTGGCACCGTCAGCTAGGCAGGAGGAGATACTCCTGTGGTTAAGAAATGGCCAACTGGATGTTTTGTATTCAGGTCTCCTTCGATTGCAGAAAATATTCGTGTTTTATCCCTTTTTTTTTGGTGAAATTTCTGTACGATTGAGAGGGACGCGGTGCGAGAAGGAAAGCTTGTAGCGCCGGTGACGCGCGTCGATCATCTCCTCTGAACTTTCCAGTGGCACGCACCAAGGGCGAAAACGTATTGGATCGTGACGCGAGGTGATAAGAACAGATTACGAACGGGTTCACAGTCCTGTAATTAATCTGTGTGTTTTTCAGCTGTTCGGCGGTGCCAAGTTGCCCTGCTCAGATGTGCCGTCTGTTGTTTGCCTACGCACGCAGCATTTCAAATCTCTCGATCGATCCCGCAGAATACGAGCAACTTGCTGCCTGCACCCCAATCGAAGAAGATCGCCGTCGTCAATCGAAGCTCCCACTTGGTGCTGCGTATCCAAAATATACTTGTACATGAGCAACTTGATGCTATGTAGAGAACGTACGTACGCCAGGTGTGCGGAAACAGTGCAATGTACTTAACGTCTTTACCTTTGCGAACACACGCACGGTGCACAGAACATGAGCGTTCCTCTCACTCGTCGTGCGAGGAACCAGAACAAAGCTTTGTTCCTTGGGATCGATGAGGAGCACATTCCATATGCTCTTATCGATGCGTGACACCAGTGCATCCTGCCGCTCCGGGAACGGCCAGCGAGTGCTCGTTTCTGTCTCCACTCGCGAACGAGCAGAGGAGCGGCCAGCCGCGCAGATCGCCCTCACCTAAAACTATATCGTTGTCTCGTGTTTTTTCGAAAGGACGCCAAGCTTGGCCGTGTCTTGATGCGGCACTCCATGTGCTCAGCATCGAACAGGAGGGGAGGCCAGCGGGTCTGCGGGTGAGCAGCGCGGCAGGCAACCTCCTCCGTGTGCTCTGCTCGCGCGCGCTTTCGTTCGCCGGCGTGCAGCATCTCGTCTCCAGATCTCCTGTGTATTCGTTCGTAGACGCGGCACTCAGCGTGCGTTTCCATGGCCAGCAAACAAACGACGGCTGCTGAGTTGGGACAGCGGGCGAGCATGCAGACACCGGACACGGCGGACAGGCTGGAGCGCATGCCGCGGACGCTGCTACAAGTAGACTCGGTCGCCGATGCCCTGCTGCCCAATCGGCGCCCAGTTCTTCCCGTCGAGCGGGAGCGACGGGTGAGGGCGCCGGCCGGGAATATCTCCGTGTCGACGTGCCCCGGCACCGAGGGAATCTCACAGTCCCCCGCCCATCCTCGTTCCAGGCCACCTTGTCCGCCGCCGTGGGGCCTTCGGAAAATTCCATGTCGGGTTCACGCGCAACGCTCGGTTGTGTTGTTTCGTATACGTGATCAAACGAATAGGCTATCAGTTTTGAGAAATGGTTGTATTTTGTAACCACTTATTTAATTTCAAGAAGTTAATTACGCTAAAATAGTAAATGACGGTCCGTTGTGTGTTTTATAAAGATATACTTCATCCGTTTTTTAAATTGTTGTGATCGTTAACTTTTAACTTTAACATCAACTTTAACTATTTATTTTATTTAAAAATTAGTTTAAATATGTAAAAATTTAAATTGTGATTCAAATAATTATAATAATAAATATAATTATAATAAAATATATGATATTTATTAAAAATTTTAATATAAAATTAACGACGACATCAATTAAAGAACGGAGATGATACTTACTTGTGTAAGCGATGCGATCCACCTAATCGGTTTTAGCTATTCACTGCCCCAACCCCCGGTGCTTCATCAAAACGTGAATGATAATACCTGTGCCACATCACCACATTTTGCTCTTTGCAAATATCGTCGTTGCCAGGTGTTCCAGCTAATGCTGAAAACAAATACTCCTACAGTACATTTTAAATTCATAAAAAATATGCTCCAAGCGATGTGATCCACCTACACCGTATTAGATATTCAGTACCCACGGTGCGTGAATGGTAATACTTGTGCCACATCACCCCATTTTGTCTTCGTTCATGCTGTCTGTGGCAAGCAGTAGCGACGATGTACAAACATCATCGTTGTCAGGTGTTCTAGCTAGTGCATAAAACAAATACTTTCTCCGGTTCAAAAACATAGTCATTTAGGATAATGTTTGAATCAAACATTGAAAATATAAATTACAAATAAGTCTTAACTTATTAAGTTTGAAAATATAAAAATTATATAATTAGATTTGATTTTAAAAGTTCTTTCATAAAAAATATAAATATGTTACTTTTTAATAAATATTTTTATAAAAAATAAAAATTATGTTTTAAAGACCGTGTTGTTATCCAAAATGACTTTTTTTAAGAACCGAAGGGAGTACTTAGTATAACTTGTACATCTCCAAAGGTAACATCAAAGCAATGAACTCAGCACAATACAATTTGTTATCCTATAGAAGGATATCTTTTCAGTTCGTTTTTGTGCCACGCATAATACATATGCGGACACTTGTACGTATTTATGAACATTCACATTTGTTTGCACACCCTATACATATTCAGATCTTATAGTCGGTTGACTTTAGGAGGGGTTGACCTTTGAAAATTATTGATGTTAATTAGGGGTTGGAGTGGCAATCTTTTCCTTAATTATTGAAGTATTCCCTCCGTCTTCAAATTAGATAGCAACTTTTGTTTATTTTTAAATTAGAATCAGTGTACTAACGATAATAATTTCAAAACAGAGCAAGCACATCTCAGCAGCTTGGAGAATATGGTTTATTTATTGATGTAGGAATCAACAGCGCAAAGCTGCCACATTGGGGAACTTTTTTCCTTTCAGGAAAGGCGCAACAATACAAAATGCACTATGACCATGGATAAAAAAATATTTTTATTTTAGTTTCTTCAAAACTTGAAGATTAATAATTTATAACCATCAAAGAAAAGCAAACAAGGTAAACATATCACACAAAGAAGAGTGAAAAAAGTTTTTCTTTTTTTTTTTGAGCTATATAATAAGTAGCAATTCTTATATTGTGTACAACTTTCCCTCCATTTGAGAGATAGTTATTATTACAAAATTGATGTTACCATGAACAGAGTGCTGGAAAAAGAATCGGAATTAATCACCTCGATTAATTAATCTGAATAAACTAATATATTTATTTACTCCCAAAAACCTTTAATAATTCCTCTGATGCTGCTCTTGCCGTGTTCACAACGTTGCTTCCTTGTTCCACCTGTCCATGAAGCGGCTTATCCTTGCCAGTGCAATATCCAGTGTGTCCAAACTCATGTTGGCGAAGCACATCCTGAACCAGCCGGGCTCCGAGCAGTGGCAGGACGAGCCCGGCGAGATGTTGAGCTTCACCTCGTGCAGCATCCGATCCCATAGCCTCAATTCGCCGGCGATGGTCGCCTCGCTGAGAAGCTTTCGCATGTCCATCCACACGAACAGCCCTGCATTGCTGCGCAGGCAAGGCACGCCGGCGCTGGCCAACCCGGCCACGATATGGTCGTGCCGTTCCCGGAGGCGCTCGCGGTTGGTGCGGATGTAGACGTCGGCGAACTCGGCGTCCGACAGCGTGGCGGCCAGCGTCTTCTGCGTCTGCGACGACACGAGAGTGAAGCTGGACATGCGCCGTGCCGTGGTGACCACGGCGTCGTTGTACGAGTACACCACGCCGACGCGGAAACCGGGGAGTCCCAGATCCTTGGAGAGGCTGTACACGATGTGCACGCGCCGCGCGATGCCGGCGTCGCCGCGGCGCGCCCGGGACTCGACGAGCTCCGCGATGCTGACGAGGTCCGGCGCCGCGAAGACCGAGCCGGAGTATATCTCGTCGGAGATGAGGTGGATGTTCTTGCGCGCCACGAAGTCGAGCACGTCCTCGAGGACCGACCGCTTCACGGTTGTGCCGAGCGGGTTGGACGGGTTCGTGAGCAGGACGCCGGCGACGCGCATCCCCGCCGCGGCGGCCTGCCCGTACGCCGCCTCGAGCGCGGCCACCGTGACCTGGAAGCCGTTCGCGCTGTCACAGTGAACTGGCACAATGTTCACGCCTGTTCTCCACCTCAAGTCCCGATCAAACCTGCACAGGAAGAGAGCCGCCATGTCAGCAAGAAGTGTCGAGCGCTGGGGCAATGTAACAGTAGCTAGCGCCGCAGGTGCATGTGCGCATGCAGCATGCTCGATGCTTACCCTGGGTAGTAAGGAGTAGGGATCAGCAGCACGTCTCCGGGGTTAGCCAGGACGAACGTGAGCAGCTCGTTGGCCGCCGTCGCGCCGGCCGTGAGCACGATGCGTTCGGAGTCAAACCTCGCCTTGCCGCCCCGTATCTTCTCCATGAATCTCGCCATGGCCTGCAAGCAAATGACGCCGTCAGTACGTTGCACTTGTCCTCGACACTGAAGACGAGCAAAACAGAGCATTATCGTGGCCACCCACCTTCCTGAAGGCCTTGAGGCCGTGGTAGTCCTGGAACAGAGCGTTGTCCCTGAAGCTGGCCACGCCGGAGCCGGGGGCAGCGCCGCCCCAGCCCGCCGCCTCCGGGTGGTCCCTGAGGTACCCCTCCAGGAGGTCGAACGACACCTGGTTCTCCGCGAGTCCCATCTGAATGACGCCGCTCGGGTTGGAGACGGCGTCGTAGGGGTTCTCGTCATAGGCCTTCCACCCCGCGAAGTAGGGCGAGTCCTCGCCGTGGGCGGCGGAGGTGGCCACCCGCGACAGGGGAGGCGACGCCGCCTCGGCGCTGGCATCAAGCAACAGCTTGCCACCCATGACCGCCCTTTAATTTGCACTACTTCGCTCTCACAAGTAATGCAGTAGCTTTGATATTTGCAGAGCTTTGCAGAATTTTGGTGCTCAATGACCGCTCGAGTGTTCAAGAAATGAACACACAAGGCGGAGCAAGGTAGAGTGAGATGGTTCTACCAGGTGTTAGGATTAGGGGGGTATATATAGGCAGTTCACGTATTTATACTCGTAGAAATCACTAATAGTCCTGACTCCGAGCTCTCCAATCAAATGATATAATAATAATTAAAAAAGGAGATTAACCTAATCGAGCTTACTTCTCTGTCAATGATTGAGCTGTTTCCCTCTGATCTTTAATCCAGTCCACTGTGGGTCAGCTGTAGAGCGCCTAGGAGGGATACGAGGTAATACTAGTCTCCTACGTAGTACGACCGAGGCGGCTTACGGAGTATGCACGGCAGCGTACAGCTGTTCCCCGCCATATTTCTAACAAGAGGCGGCTTCTGTTGTCGCCTTTCGCGGGCAGCAGCAGCGGCGGCACAGAGCACGACGGATCGCGCATCATCTCCTAACCCTTTCTTTAATCCCGGACGCGATCGGAGCCGCGCGCGCGCGCGGACGCCGTCGTCCGCGTCGCTGCCGGTGGTTCCGGGCCAGCGAAATCAGCAGGGGAATATCTCTGCCGGTTCCGGAGCATGTCAGCCGAGGGTAGGAGACGCAAAGCTCGATCGACATGTCCGGGACCTTTTTTCTGGCAAGATCATCCCTTTTTCCCGTCGCCCGTGCGTCGAAAGAGATATCGCTTTCGTCCGATCTGTTACCGTATCGTTAAACCTTTCAGGCGCGTGTTGGAAGCTAAACCTTCAAGTTGAGCTGAGCTGGGGTTGTCCGCGCGGACGTCGACAAACCCCCCGCCGACCTGGTGTCGACAGCGTATCGCGCGTGTACTGGCTGCGTCCGATTAGAATTAGGCGCGTCGACAAAGCCGTGTTTGACCTCCAAAGGCCAGCGATTAAACAACGGTGATGAGACTCTGAGCATGGGGCTCCGACCCGTCGAGCTCGATCGAGCTGTCCCGCGGCTCCGGCTAGGTAGCTCATCTCGGTCGCAAAACCGGGCGTTTGATTATGCGCGTAAGTCGTATGCAACTCGTTCGTGATCGACGAATTGAAGAGCCCATGATACCCGCCTGAGTCGTCGAATCATTGGAGGCTGCAGCGTAATTCTTCGCTGCCCTGTTATCTGTGCACCTTGTTTGATTGATTCAGTGTGCCGTTTCGAACGTACAAGTTCTTGCTTGCTTAATCTGGATAAGTAAGTAGTACAGGTGCCAGTACGGCTCTGAAGGTTTGCGAAACTGTGTGTTTGCGTTTTGTGGATTTTTGGTCGCTGTGTGTTAGTATCCTTTTTTAGGCGTTCTATGCGCTTCCATTACATGTATTAAAAAATAGGGATAATTTCTTCACTACGCGAAGAGCTTCTTTCAACTTTTCACACCGCACCATTACAAATCAGATGATAACATAGCCTTCTTGCTTTGTTTGAAACTAATTTGTTATTGCGCAAGTTAACTAACATGCTGCGTACGTATGCAGAGGCACCAGAGGTGCACGCAGCAAACCCGCGCCGCCGGAATCGAAACTGCGGTTTCGCCAGATCAGCTTTCGCGGGAAGGGAATGCGAAACCACGGAGCCTCTTCGGCGGTTTTCGGCAAGCGCGCGTTTTTTTTAAAATCTCACGTCGCTTGCTCGCTTGGAAACAATTTTCGCTTGAGCGCGCAGCAACGTCGCCGTCGCGGCTACGTACGGCGGCACCAAAAGCGCAGTTTTTGACCGGCTCCAAAAGTCATCAGTTCGTGTTAGAAATGGTTGCAAATTGCAAGGGGCGTCTACGCCGACACACAAAAGAATATCCGTATTCCGAACTGGTTGGACTATCCAAAACAACAGTGAGTTGTGTGTTCGTTCTGTTGTGAATTTGAAAAGGATCGAAACGGATTGTGAAATGGCCTGTGGGTCGTGGCACTTTACCACCCCTAACTAAACATAATACTACAGGCTAGATAATAATTGACCTGTTTTCTGAAGACAGATCAATATCTATATGGTGGCAATCGATCTCTCAGACGTGGTGTCTAGCTTGCTGATTAGACCTTTGTTTCTGCGAGATATTCTTGTGTTCTTGGACCGGGAGACGTGGATTTGCCCGGGATCAGACATCAATTCTTCAGAAGAAGCATCTCCACCTCAGAAAGTAGGAATAAAATCAAACATGACATGGATTAGGTATGGATCCAGCCAACTGTGCACATGTACAGCATCGAATCCTGATGATGATGATCAAGTTTTACGGCCGTGCGTACGTATGAAACCTCACCGGCTTCATATTCTACAAGATACGATAGATCGGTTAGGTGCTACGTAAACAAAGTTGGTTATCACAAAATTGTAGTGTACAGCTGCGTCAGCGTCGTCACACTGTTCCAATGGCACGAAGAGATCGGCAAGCGAGGGAATTCTGATGCACCAACTAGCCGCAAAAGGGGACACGTTTCTTGCAACTTGTAATACATATAAGTACGAGACGAGCCAGTAGCTAGAGGCCGTTCGTGGCAAAGCCGGATGCAATCAGAAAATGGAATTTGGATGGAAGAAAAGAGGGAGAGAGCCAACGAATGACATAAGTAAGTCAAAGGGCCGACTGGGTTCGCAAGCTTGCATCCAAAAAAGAGAGAAACCAAAGTTATTGCCCTTTACTTTTGGCTGTGGCAATGGCAACTCCAGTTCCAACCTGGCCAGCAACATTAGTGTAGTACTACTCCCTCCGCCTCACTATATAAGTATTATTTTTAACTTTATAAAATCATCTTTAATCATTTGTTTTATTCAAAAAATTTGCAAAAATATTATTTATTTTATTGTGAAATGATTCATTATTAATTATTAATAGTTAGCTTGTTTATTTTAGTATTTTCGTAAATTTTTTGAATAAGATGAAAAAGTTGATTTCAAAAAGTAAAAAACTTCACTTGTGGGACGGAGGGAGTATTACTCTATCTACTCACTTTTAATTGTCATTTAGCATTTAAAATTCATTCCTAAGTCCTAGTCAGCAATGCGCTCATTCCATGTCAGTTCTTGAGACAAATGAAGTGCGCAGTCGCCATGTCATGTCACGCATCCTCCAGAGTAATTTGTTTTTCCACCAGCAGAGTTGTTAAGAGAGTACATCACTTTGCCTCCTAATTCATATTTTCTCTGTTTTTTAATTGATATCATTTCTTTATTTTTTAATTGATGTCATCATTGATTTTAAATTAACTTTAACTATTCTTCTTATTCAATTTTTTTTATAAATGTCATATATTTTGTTATAATTTGATTTATTATTAAAATTATTTAGATTATAATTTAAAATTTTACACATTTAAACTAATTTTTTAAATAAAATGAATGGTCAAAATTAATGTTCAAAGTTAATAGCGACATCAATTTAAAAATGAAAGAAATACATAGTAACTTTTTTTTCAAACAACCGTTCATGGACAATTTATTCTTCTCCCATGGCCTCTTTCCAATGAATTGGATTACAAAGTGGAAGTGGAAGTCACTCCTTATTCATACGATTTGCGCACAGACCAAGCAAGCACGGAAAGTTCAATTTGGTTGGGCCGAGGAACAGCGATTGCAGAAGAAGGTACAACAATGGGCCACAGATCAGCACAGCCAGCAAATGGCTAGCACTAGCTCTCAAGGCCCAACTACATCAGCAGCCCGTGCAGTTGCGCGGCTAGAAATAACAAATCAAATGAAATAGTACAACGAAAATTCAGTTATATCTAATATTGGATTATACTGAAGCTGCTCATATTCCCAGTGCCCGAGTGTTCAGGCCAGGCTCTGTTTTCTCCGCTTTTGTTTCTGAGGCCGGTTGCCTGAGTGTTCAGTTGGTGTTGGAAACTAGTGGCTGCAAATTAATGAATTCAAGCCAAACTCCTCAAACATATTTAAGGGCGATCACAATGGAGGCAGCAACTCGGTGGTAAGCAATAAATGCCCGGCCGTAAGAAAAAAATAGTTGAAGCCAGCATCAACCCTATTACCCGGTCCTAAGCTAATAAAAAAATATAAACCTGCATGCAGAATCGATGTTGGAGAGAGAGAGAGGAAAGCAGCAGAAATATGTCATAGATTTTATATGCAAAACGGTAGAGATTTTGCATCTGTGGAGATTACACATAATAATTTGGACATCATGTGACGAAAGGTATATTTAATTCAAATGCTTTCAACATTATGATGTCATGAAGTAAGGACATATAACTTATAGAAAAAGAAGAATGTGATTTGAAAGAAACCATACAAACAGTCCCAGTTGTTTTTTAACTGCTAATGCCAGCTTCATTTCATTTCTGTAAAGCGCCCCTTTTAGGTAGATAAATGTGAAGATCCTTGCTCCATAATGTATTACACATAAGTTGTATGAGCATTGCTCTTGCAAGAGCTCCATTCCCTTCACGTTCCACTTTATGCTTAAGAGGTCATGTTCGCAAGCAGCTAATTCCTAATCATGTACATGCGAATGGGTAAGCTTACCTTGGCAGTGGTGCATGTATCATAAATTTAAAGGATTGATATATTCATTGTAGTCCGATATAAAGGTTTGTAGATACTGCAAGCTTTGACAAATAGTGCTACTCTAAGCATTAATTGGTTATGATTTGCTTGATCATAAACATGTGATCTTCCAATCAAGTCGGACACATTAAAGCTCGCAATCAAGATAAGCGCCTACCTGAATTGTAAAATAGTTCAGTAGTGATCATTTGCTAAATTGTATGTAGATTTGTAGTCATCTGCAATTGGATAAATTACAGTATGTTAGTACCAAGAACCCAAGCTGTTCGATCCGTTGTCTTCAGCCCAAAATCCTGGGAAAATCAATGTTCTAAGTCAGGGTATCGATCAGAAACATTTCTGTAGCATAGTCCATGTTCTGATGCAGCTAACAGTACAACACTGGAACATCATACAGAATTGAAACATCCTGAAAAATGCATAAGCAACAATTGTTAGTTATCCATGTCAGCATACTCTGCATACTTTGTTAAAATTATTAGAGCTACGCATTTTATCGAACATGTTGCAAGCAGCAAATATATTAATTGGAAAGGGTGCATAGGAAGTAATGGAGCAGGCATGGGCCACCGGCTTGCTGCCTTTTCTTGTACCTTTGCCTCCCAGTCGCTTATGAGGTTGAACACACCAATTTCTTTGCTGTACAAACAGGAGGAAAGTAAAGACCTGGCTGACCTAGAGTAATGCTTGATGTGCTGAAAAGAACTAGAGTCCATCACGAAGTTCATTGCCGATCTGAAGTTCAAGGTACAGAGCTAAGAGCCCAAAGGAACAGAGCTATGCTTTCATCGCAGAACCTGAAGAAAGGCCACAAAAATTCAATTGTAGAATATGAAGAAAGGCAGAGTAAAATTGCTGGAGTCCCCATTGGAGAAATTGAAGAAATGAGGGAGTACCGTGCACGGGATGCCGGAGGGGGCGCGGCCAGCAAGCAAGGGCAGTACAGGCGGCGAGCCAGCGACAGCCGCAGTGCCGAAGTGGAAGCGGCAGCGGGCGGCGCGACCATGGCGCAATGGGGCGGCAGCAGCGGCACTGGCACCAAGGTGGGGGGTGCGTCTGCGCCAGGGTCGGGATGGCCGTGGCGAAACAGGCCCTCATTGGGGCGGGGGCGGTAGAATAGCGGAGTTGGCGGAGCGAAGGGGGCGGCTGCGGCAGGACAGGGCCGCCAAGGCAGGGCTCGACCTCGCCGAGGCGGGGGACGCCGCGTGATGGCTGGACACACGTCAAAGAACCGCACGCGGTTTATTTATTATTTTTTATTTTTTGCCAGGGACGCCGGACGAGAGTTGGAAGCCTCTGTACAATCTTCGCTCAACCATTAGATGGTGAATCGACAGCTCGCTAAGAAATTGGTGACGCGGCATCATCACGGTGTGCCAGGATTCGTAAATTAAGACGGCGGCAAGCCGCCGGACCTCCTTCGACTGGATTTTGTCTGGCTCGTGGATTTTGGATGGGGAAGTTGTTTGCTGCTTTTTTTATTTATCGAAAGTGACTGCAAAAGGCTCAATCGAAGTGGAAGCGGTCGATTTTATTGTGGGAGACGACGAGTCCAGAAGCCTCGTGAGTCTTGACATCGGTTAGGCTAGGTAGACCATCTGATCAAACTGGCTAGAAATTCGACGGTGCAAAAGCTATCAACGTGGTGCAATACCTTTTCAAAAAGTTTCGTATAAGTAAGATCAGTTCAATTTTACAGAAAATATAGTAAATAGAAATGTTTGCTCTGTTCTAAAGAGGTCTAAGTTGTACTATTTCTTTACTTTATCAGTAGGCTTTAATACCAATTACTGATTATGTCTCCTAAAAATAGAAATTATAATTCTGCTTTTTGAAAATGTACTTCTGATAGATTTTTTATGAAAGAATTTCAGTATAATTTTGAATATCGAATTATAGATATGAATGTTAATGAGGGTTATTGTGAGTACTACATTTACCTTTTTGTACCAGGGCAATGTGAAATTTTATAGAATCTCACAATAATTTTATAAAATTAATTCAATTTCATAGAAAACGCATAGAAAATAGAAGAGAATCACACATTTCTAATATTATAAAAAATTATATTTTTAAATTTAAATAGATAACTAAATGATTTTTAAGTGCTAAATTTTATGGCCATATTTTTTATTTTGCACTAGGGCCTCAATTTCGTAGAGACGAGGATTGATTCTCAGAGTACTCTCAAACGATCATGGTCATTCGTAGTAGCTTCCGTTTTCCAGGGCGCCGAGTCGGAATTCTGGCTCCGGCGATGCGTCTGACGGAGATGATTCCGGTGTCCAAAGCTGCTGCGGACTGGTACTGGTACTGTACTGGCTTGGCCTCCTCTGCCGCCGGCACAGCTTGACAAGGAGCCGTGGACTGGACGGCAACCAGACCCTTATAGCCGTGTTGTGCATTGCCCGCCCGGTAGCTCCTGCGTCATCGATGTCTTGGCGGCTGATGGCTTGGTTCTGCATGGCGCGCGGCCTTTTCTCTCCGGGCCCGTTCGTTTCAGATTTATACAGCTGCGCTGTGCAGCCGTTTGCAGTGATTTTTATGCAGCCGCAGCAGTATGACACTAATTTAAATGGTTTCTAGCTAAAACGAACAGTTTTTGCTGTACCGCATCGGCAAAAAAAAAAAAAACGCCAAAAGAATCACAACCGAACAGGCCCTCTAGCTCGTGCCGCCCAACGGCCCAAGCAGATGTACGCGCGGTGAGAAGGAACAAAGTCACAAACGGGACCGTGGAGACCAGCTGCAAAGTGCGAAAACGGAGTACAGCAAGGAACATGTTTTGTTGGGCCGTTTTGCTATACGTAAATACTACTCCAGTGCTCCGTACCTCACAAAGAGAAACTTTGATGCTAATAAGTACGCCTAGAAATCTAGTAGTACTAGCATCGTTACGAATTACGATAGCCTGTAGCAATAGTACTACTGCACCACGCATCGCCGTGCAACAAAACAAACAACATGAAAAGACCCTGAAGTGATCGTCGCAGCGGTTTTGTGCTTGCACTTTCACGGCAAGTTCACGTCGTCCGAGACCCGAGTACCCGACGGGACGCAGGCAGCACGTCGCCGCTGGCACGCGCCACGCGATGCGCGAGTGCACTCTACGTACTTGGAGTACAGCTCAGAGAACCACGGAAAAGAAACCATATCGGTTGGTTGCGAACTTGAGGCCACGCCAAGGGCGGGCGCGGCGAAAGAACCCTAATCTTTGTCTTATCTCCGTGAGCCGAGCGCTGCATGCCGGCGTCCAAGAGGCCGAAGCCCGACACCAGTAACGAGATGCATGGAGTAGGGAATCAAATAGTAGTAAGCAGCGGCGGCACGCGTACGATCTGAACAGCGCTCAGGCTGCTGCGCTGCGTTCTGCAGGAGCAGCTAGCCCCAGCAACCGAACCGAATCCCTGCGACCACCTGTCGAGCTTTCTTTGACTGGAGATGATGTTCGAGGGCCAGCAGCACCGAACTGATCCGGCGGTGGTGGTGGTGCCCGCCGGCCCCCCGGCAAGCCACCAGTCCGGAGAGCCTTTGCCGCGACGCTTGTCCCGTTGTCCCTTTCCCAGAATAGAAGTCGCAGCGCGAACCCCTGTTCAAACTCCTCTGCCACCTGCGCGTGTCTGTCTGGGTGTGTCCTGCCCTCTGCGAGGCTGCGAGCTCAGAGATGCTTCTTGTACATTTGCTTGTCGCCTTGTCCTATAAGGCTACAACTACAAGCGCCCGTTCCAGCCACGGAGCCAGTTCTTGCAGCTGCGCACAGGACAGCGACAAGAAGAGCAGCAGCTAGAGCTAGCCATGGTTCGTCGGTCTGCTGCTGGTGCCACGGAGGCGGGTCATCAGGTGACGGAGGGTAACGCGCTGGCGCTGGTGGCGGCGGCTGCCGCCGGAGGAGGAGGAGGAGGAGGACCCAAGGAGCCGGCGGGGCTTCCGTGCCCGCGCTGCGAGTCCACCGACACCAAGTTCTGCTACTACAACAACTACAGCCTGGGCCAGCCGCGCCACTTCTGCAAGGGCTGCCGACGCTACTGGACCCGCGGCGGTGCGCTCCGGAACGTTCCCGTCGGCGGCGGCACGCGCAGGGGCGTCCCCGCCGCACGCCGCAAGCGCGCCACGTCA
>BCLG01000369.1:104388-118560 GCA_001602295.1 Zoysia matrella | reverse complement strand
CGGCGCTGGCGTCGCCAGTGGCGGCCGTGGGCGATCCCGACTGTCGGCAGCTGGATCTCGGCAGCAGCTTCACTTCGCTGCTCGCGCCCGCGGCGCCGGACGTCCGCTTCTCCGCCGGGTTCCTCGTGGGCGGGCTCCCGCCCGTGATGATGCCGCCGCCTCCTGCTTCGTCTGCTCCTGCTCTGCTGCCACCACCGGTGTCCCAGGCGTTGCCGGAGGGCTTGATATGGGGCATGGGGTGGCCGGACCTGTCCATCTAGCTAGTTAGCTAGTGTTGCATCAAGGGTTCTCTTTTTTGGGAACCAAGCGTGTTAGATTGAATCAGATGAGAGCTGCTGTTCTTGTGGCTCAGGTAGAGACTGTTAAAGAGTGTTTTGAGGATGTCGATCTGCATGCATGTCTGTTTGTACGAGGAGCTTATTGAGGAACTGCAAAGCGTTACCGTTATTAGGGGCTACTAGTTTATTCTTGCATGTCTTGTTTGTTTTGGAACTAAGGAGCGGAATGTCGCAGTGCTTTTCTAAAGTTTTCCTTTTGTCTCTTGATGAATCGCCTCCTTTGTTCGTCCCTGTTTACATTTCTCAGAAATGAAAATGATTGCTCTCGTGCGGCTCAAACTTTTCCTTTTCGTGTACTAGCAGTTATGCTGAATTCATCGTGTTTTTTATACCTATTCCCTCCGGTTCTAAATTGCTATCATGATTAACTTCTAACATTTTTTTTATAAAATAAATAGTCAAAGTTTACATTAGAAGTCGTCAACAATAATAGTTTAAAAATGGAGGGAGTGTTTCGTCGTAAAATAACCCTGCAACACTTGTTCATCGACTGAATGTGAAATCCATTTCCCTTTGTTTTCTTTCCATCGTTTTACCCTTCACACCTAATAGAACAATCTTTTTGTTCTCTTTGCGTGAGAGAACAATCTTTTTAGTTCAATGAATTGAACTAGTCTTGTCAATTATTGAAATTTTCACCCCTAAATTCGACGACAATGAAGGATGCGTGGCGTTCGGATATCTTAAGATCACATGATTGTTCTGAAATTTTTGATGAGAAAATACAATAAGTACGAGTGGCAAATTGTAAACCTGGGCCCCGTGCAAGCTAACCTCCGTTTACAAATACTTTTTGACTTTTACTATTTATGCATTGACTAATTATAACTTTTAAAATATTTAATTAATTAACTTATAAATAACATCATAAAATTTGTAATTGTATATATTTATTTTGAGAATGTATATTTTTTTATCTATATGTCAATTTTTTTAAAAAAAAATATGCGATCAAATAGTATTTAAAAAAGTCAAAATTGACAAGAATTTAAAAAAGAAGATTTGTCAAAAGACGAGACGAGCAACCGCAGGACCCAAAACAGAACCTGTGCGGCCTAGGCCCTGTCGCGGGCGACCGTCGCGAGCCGGTGGCGCGGGCCAAGGATCATTCGAGGCGGCGAGTCGGCGACTGACACCAAGCCAAGTCGCCCTTCTCTACTGGCGGCGGAACGTGCTTCTGCCTGCACCGGCGCCGTAGCTAGCCAGTAAGCGCCGCCCCACAAAGCCAGATCCGGCCTATACCGGCTATGCCAACGATGCTTCACGACTCCGCGCTGAGAATTCCAGCATCAAACTGATCGATATGCAAATATGCGTCGCCTTGCCTCGATTTGGTTTGGGCCACGACGGTTTCGGTTTGGTGCTCTGTGGTTTCCCCGGCGTCGTAGCGCGTAATGATTTGCATTGACACGGGTCAACCAAAAATAACCGGGCCTCGCGATCGCACGCGCGTACCGGGCAAAATGGCGGTGCCGTCCTTAGCTGCACCGGCTTCGGTCCTCCTCCTCTCTCCCGTCGCAGCTCCGTCTCCCTCGAGTTGGGGCTCCTCCTGTTCTTCAGGTGAGCCTGCGATTCCGTCGATTTCATTTATTGTCGAGGTACATGTTAAGGTCAAGCAAGTGATCCGTTTATGATGGGGTCGGCTGCAGGGCGTGGTCATGGAGCCCCAGCCCGACTCGCCGGCGTCGCCGTCCTCTCCGGGCACGCCGTCAGCATCGGGCAGTTCCAAGGCCACCGCGCGCTTTGGAGAGACGACGGCGTCTCCGTCCTCGCCAGGCACGACGTCATCATCAGAGAGTGCCAAGGCGACCACCCTCGTTGTGGAGATGTCGGCGACGCCGTCCTCTCGAGGCACGTTGTCACCAGGTAGTGCAAGAGGGACCACGCCCATTGTAGAGATGCCGGCGTCGCCGCCATCAGGCAGTGCCAATGCAACCACGCCGTTTGGGGTAGAGAAGCCGGCGTCGCCGTCATCGCCACGCGGTGCCAATGCGGCATTGCCGTTAATTGAAGAGATCCTGGCGCCGGACGAACCAAAGGAGGAGGCCGCGGCCCTCGAGAACAACAGGCAGTCGTCGTCGTCGTCTTCTTCTTCGTCCTCGTCCTCATCATCGGCTAGGAACCCGTTCCATCTCGACGCGGCCGACCTCGGCAGCACGGCGGTGCCAGCACGACCGGAGGACGTACCCGTCGCGGCCACAGCACAGAGCGCAGAGGCGGCAAAACCGGACGACTGGGTGACGTGGTCAGATGAAATGCCTCAGGCCGACACCGCCAACCCGTTCTTGCCCGACGGTGGCTCAGCGTTCGCGGGGCAGATGGAGGCGCCGAGAGTCCAAACGATGCCGGAGCTCGAGGAGGACGCGGCCACCGTGGTTGGGGACAGCGGGTTTGACCCGGACAGGATCCCGGCGTCCGCGTTCCAGTCCAGGACGTTGGCGTCGCAGGCCGAGTGGAGCGTGACGTCCACCGAGTCGCTGTTCAGCATCCAAGGCTCCAACCTGTCGGCCGACCAGCTGGGTGGGCTCTATGCCGGCAGCGGATCGCACTTCGACTACTTCTACGATGAGGCCATGGCAGCGGCTGCCGCAGAGCAAGACTTGAAGCTGCCGCCCGTCGCGGAGGGAGCGGAGAAGGGGGACGCGTTCAAGGTACCAGGCAGCGCAGGGTCGCAAGCCAGCGATGGGAGCGCCGGGGCCAAGAAGGCCGATGTGTTCCACCGCCACGAGAGCGGCTCCGGCGGAAGCTCTAGCAACTTCTCCTTCGCCTTCCCAATGTACGCGGCACTGCGCCATGATCTTCTCTTATTTCTTGTTGGTCGCGTCACATGATCGTTCTTCATCTTGTACTTGTTAAGACGCAAACCTTCATCTGCAGATTGGCGGAGACGTCGCCGAAGAAGAAGGACTGCGTCACCGCCGCGCTGTACCAGCCGCTGCAGAAGGAATACCAGCAACCAATGCCGATGCCACGGCCCGCGCACCCCATGTCGGCATTCGTGGAGATGACGACGGAGGAGGAGCGGAGGCGGAGCGATGGCTGGTGCTGCTGCGGATGCTGCTGGTTCGATTGCTCATGCTGGTCCTCGTGCTGCTCTTGGTGCTGCCGGTGGCGGCGGTGGCAATGTGATTGCTGCCACTGCTCCTGCTCCTGCCCCAGCCTCTGCGGGTGCAAATGGTGCCTCTGCTTATGAGAGAACTGGCGGGAAAACTAATAAACTCTCTATTGGTTAGTCCAATCCATTCGCGGTAGGCGGGCCCCGCAGGTTATGGGACAAATCTCATTCCACGCCTTTCTGCTTCTGGTCTCGGAGGAACTCTTTAGCAGCAAATTAGGATGCGCAGCCATATGGTGAGAGTGGGTATACGTACAGTGTACAATGTTCACAAGGAATGGAAATTGAACTTGCATGACTTTGGTAGGTTAATATGATGCCAAATTCCATCGTACTAAATCAAACTGTAGGACCTTTTTTCTATCTTAATACAAAGAAACAAAGCTCTCCAATGTTTTCGGGGGAAAAAAAAGAATGGCCGATCAATCATTTCTACTATGTTTTATGATGAGCAGCCCTTGGCAAGTCATGTCATGTACTTTCTCCGTTTTTAAATTGATGTCATCGTTGTCTTTTAACATTAACTTTGACCATTCGTCGTATTCAAAATATTTGTTCAAATGTGTAAAATTTGATGTTGTGAACTCTAATGATAAATCAAATTATAACAAAATATATGATATTATCAAAAATTTGAATAAAACAAATGATCAAATTTGATGTTAAAAATAAACAACCACATCCATTTAAAAACGGAGTATACTGTAAACCACCATGATATGAATTTGAACAAATGAGACAGAAACAGGAAAGGTAGACTTAGTACCATATAAATCCAACTCCAATTAGATGTTTTCTAGGGTTTATGAACAGGGTTATGTGAACACACAGCATTTATGCACGTGTCTTACCTCAGCAATACACCATAAGCAAATAAAGCAGCTCATAGCTCTGCACAAGAGACTGTTAAGCTAACAAAAGTATTCATGATTACTTCCAATTACACCAGTGCTAATTTCACAGATAGTTATTCTGTGAATCTGGCTCACGGTCAAGTACTGCACATAGAACCTATATTCAGGAATGGTTCAAGATACCCCACTGCCATCTGATCTCTGGAAAAGTTGTTACCAAAGCTGTCATTGCAGCTTCACGGATACCATCAGATGTATCGCTATGGAAAAGGACAGTCACCTCGCAGAAAGGTGCGCAGATTTTAAACAAGCTTAAGAGCTCAATAGCACTGAACAATGGTGGCACATGAATTAGAAGTTTCCTCAGGCAACTTCGAAACTGACTATCCCTGATTAGGGCAAGACATCTTATCAGTTCACATGAAAATCTTGGGGCCAATCTGACTTCACAGATGCCAGCGAGCATTATTAGAAGATAATCCGGGTGGTTAACGTTTTCAATAAGATCATACTGGCTTGCAGAATGAGGTAGCTCAAGCTCCAACGTAGTGATAGCTTGATTCTCTACAAATACTGGTAAGAGGGAATACAGATCCAGTGACTCTATGCTCAGATTTGTCAAACTTACAAGACCATCAACACCGTCAGTTGCACTTAGTTTATCAATAGTAAGCTTCAAACTAGACAAGGATGGAGCATCCAAAATGAGCCTTTCTGGTCGAACACATTTCAAGTCCAGAAAAACCATACTTGGTGCATGGATGGCCAATGACTGCGGGAAATTTGAGACTTCCCAACGGCAAGTCTTTAGTTGATGAAGGTGAATTTTTGGGTCCTTGAGCCCTCCAACTCCTATAAGGTTCAGTGTATGAAGGCAAGGGAAGCATTCATTCAATCTGTCAAGGTTCTCATCATCCAGCCTAATGAACTCAAGTGTCAGATGAGTCAGATTTGGCATTTTCTTTAGCCCGTCAACAGAAAGCCATGCATTTTTCAGGCTCAATTTTACAAGATTAAGACCTGCATAGAAACAGATCATCACATGTAGGTTCATCAGTTAATTATCTAATCCCTCCATCCCAGAATAAATGTACATTTGGGTTAGTCAAACTTGTCTTTAACCAATGATTTCTCTAAATATAAATCAATTTCAGTATGTATAAAATATATATTATGAATGTATTTCTTGTGGCGATTTTAAAAGTACAAATACTAGGTTTTTAATGTTAACCAAATTTATAGAAAATCATTGGTCAAAACTAGATGGCATGAAACCTAAATGAACACTTATTTTGGGATGGAGGTAGTACATCTCAATCAAGTATTAAGGATGGCTTCTTCATTACACGAACAAATGTCTGAGCATAGTGAACCACGAATGATGAAATAAGCTTTTTTTCCCCTAATATCCACATGATATCTCAGCTACCTGAATATGCCCCTGATATATAATGCAATATTGTTATGAACTAAGCGCAATACACAAACCTTTCAGCACTCATGGAATTTATTCAATCAGTGGTATGGCGGGGAAGAAATAAGCAATCTAGGAACAGAAACTTCTTTTTGTGAAAAATTATGATCTGCTATTATCATGTGGCTTCTGGACCAACATGTCAACGAGGGATTGTAAGTAGAATCCTGAATGGCTTCTCTTTTCATAGAGCACATAATACATAGTTCAACTAGCTAATGAAACAGATAGAACGTAACCACAATCAGAAGATACTGCAAACTATATCTGACTGCACAGCAATAAAATGACTTAACCAGCAAGCAGTGGTCCAGTTATAACAGCTTGCAATATAAGCTCCGATTAGGTTGATTTTCCCTAATTTCCACAGCATTTAGCAAACATCCTGAAGAGTTAGAATGCTGGCAACAATCAATTCCTTCAAACAGCAAACTATAAGTTATTTTCATTCCTATAGAGTATGTCCTATCGAATATGTGAATCTTCTCATCATTATGATTAATGGATTTTTGCCACCAAAAATATGATTAATGGATTTAATCCCCACTAAGAGCTTCTACTTTGCGACAGCAAGCAAAAGAGTTTTCTTCAAGAAGATTTAGTATAATTTAAACAAAGATTTATATTGAGCATATAGTTCGATGGGAACATATGACGGCAGAAACATCAGTATAATGAGTAAACTCGCAAATCAGAAGTGAGCTCACAGAAGTGGGAGATAAGTGGGAGCGCCTCCGCCTTCCGCCAGCACGCCTGCGGCCAGTAATCCGCGATCTCCAACTCCCGAAGGACGGGTCCGGCGTCGGTGGCCGCCCACGCGACGACAGCCTCACTGCTCGTGAGGTACAGGTCGTCAGCCTCGTCGAACTCCCCCTCCTCAACCCACATCGCGTCGTCGGGTGAGCCCTGCCCGTCGGCCGCGTCGATCGTCAGGGAGCGGAGGTGCGACCTGAGGAGGGCCGTGACGTTTCCGACGCCCGCGCGGAACGCGAGGGTCCCGCCCCCGCCCTCGCGGCGGCGGCGCGCGCGGTCGGCGGCGCAGAGGCGGACGCGAGGACAGAGGTAGGAGGCGCCGAGGAGCGCGCGCGACGCGAGGCGGGACGCCGCGATGTCGCCGGCGTCCGCAACGCGGCCCAGGATATCGGCGAGGACCGCCCCCGGGAGGGCATCGAGCGGGTCGGCGGCGGCTGACATTTCGAGCTAGTCGTAAAATTGTGTAGCGAAAGGTCAAAGAAACGAGTTTATGCTGGTCTGCCCCTTTGGGACGGGACGTCATGATTTCCGAGTAGTAAAAAAAAATAATGTCCAATTTAATCCCTTCAATATAAGCAAAATCTAAATCACCTTATAAAATATGATTTTGTTTATTTTATCCACTAAAACATGATTTTGGTTAGTTCACCCTTCATACAATTTATCTTTATTAATTCTCCTTACATAAATATATGAAATTTTATAAAATAATAAAGCACATCATAACACATATTAAAAAAATATGTCTTGAATTATTTTCTATTATTTTGCATATAGTTTTGTATTTCAAAGATTAATTTACTATTAAAATATTTTTCCTATAAAAATAATGATAAAAAATTATAAATATTTTTTAAACATGTGTTATGATGTGATTTATGTTTGTGTATTGAGAAACAAAAAGACAAATTGTATATGAGGGTAAATTGATTGTTTTAACATGGTAAAATAAACCAAAACATGGTTTAGAAGATTATTTGAAGTTTGGCTATATTTGACAGGAGTAAAATAGATTTAAAAAAAAACTGATAAGAAAGAATGGCTTTAGATAGTTACTCTCATCATTAATTTTAAACATTAATTTTGATCATTCATTTTATTTAATTTTTTATAAATATTATCTATTTTTATTATAATTTAATTTATTATTAAATTTATTTGAATTGCAACTTAAAATTTTATATATTTTAACTAAGTTTTTTAATAAGACGAATAGTCAAATTGATATTAAAAATCAACAGTTACATCAATTTAGAAACGGAAGAAGCAAGTGCAGAACATATGATTATTCAGATGGAGAAAAATACAAGTAGAACATAACGAAATTAAGATCACTTTAAACGTACAAATCTCATAAAAATCAGTTGGAAAAACACAGAAAATGAAAAAAAAATCCGAAATTCCAAAAGGTGCTAACTTCAGCTTGGTTCCAACAAACACGCCGCCCACCTCTAAGAACTTCTTTGCAACGCATTATTTTCACAAAAATTGTAACGATGGATAGAAATTTTATAGAATCAAATCAATTTCTCAGCACAAAAAATAGAAAAAATTCCACCATTCCGAGTGATGCCTAAAGATATGGGCTGGTAGGAGTAACCCAGCACCATTGCGATCTGATACTAGTACTAATGAGGATTTTTATATGATTCATACGGAGTATGTTTTTTTTTAAAAAAAAATTTGAACGGATTTTAAACCATCATCCTCCGAAACCCAAATGATGTTATGCAACCAGTTTGGTTGGAAAGAGCATCCCGGTTAGGGATAAAAATGAGACAGTAAATTACTATCCCATTCCGGTTCCAAAAACTGTTTTTTTTCTGACTGTTTTCGGTATGAGAGGAATTTTGACGGGACATGAACAGAAATGAAATCATAGTAGTTATGATAGGAACAAAAATGGGAGAAGCGTTTTTCTGACCATTTTCGAATTTAACCTTTTTTGGTAGTTTCCCATATTTTCCCTTTTTGTCCTGTTTTATTGCACACGTGAAATAGAATTAAAACTCGAAATAAAAAAAATTTATTAGTCAAACTCAACCTAAAATGCACATATGCCCCGATCCCATTAGCAAGGTGGGCAACACCCCAATAGGACATCAAATGCTAACGATTTCGTTCATCATTGCACTGCAATTCACTATCTAAATCATTTATATTATTATTTAAAATTATTATCTTTTTGATTTAAATTATCATTTTTTTTTCATTACTGATATTTTTTCCTTTTTGTATATCAATTATCCCGATCCCGTATTCCAACCGTGACTTTCCTGTTTCTATTTCCATCTGATAAATTAAATTTGAAAACAAAAATAGGATGGATGTTTTCTCGACCGTTTCCGTTTGTTTTCATCACTAATACCGATGAATCCACTTACAGCCAATATTTCATCGCTGCTCACAACATTCAACGACGATGTATCACTCATAGTTTTGCAATGTTACTGTGTCTTCTCTATTTACTCATTCAATAAAGGGCTATACAATCTTTTATTTAGGAGGACGGAGACGGTAGCCATCCAACCATTATAGCCCGTCTCACAAAGAGTGAATGATCCGCATCGAATCCAAGGTGCTGGCTTGTTTTCTCCATGGAGCCTAAAGCCTCTTTTGGAACTCAGAAATTTTTTGTGTTTTTTCTTTAAAATTAAACTAATTTTTGTAAGATTTCTGTGAAATTCCGACGTTCCAAAGGGGGCCTAACTTCTAGTACCTGCCATCTGGTACCTTAGGACTATCAAGAACTCATAAAAAAGGCATGTGTATCAATAGTGCTTAAGACTGTCGAGAACTCATAAAAAATGCATGCTTATCAATAGTGCCTTTAAACAATATCTATGGTGGTGTCTTTAGCGCGGTTTAGTAAATTTCTAACGGACAAGCGGCATGCCAGGAATCAGTCGTGTGGGAGTAGTTGAAATATATCCGTAATTGAAATTCCATATCAAATAGCCTACCGCAATGCTTGCTCTGGACTGTAAATGGCCCCTCCCCCTCCGTCAAAACATACGAAAACTCTGCAACACGACCCATAGTCAGTGAATAATAAAGTTACAAAATAAGGCCAACTATCATGAAATAATAGAACAGCAATGTCAATGTGCTGGCACAAACCTTCCAATGGACTTAGCCGACTAACACCAGACATTATCGCAACTCCAATAAGCAGATACACTCAATATGAGGAGTGTGGGGAAACATATCTACAGGTATCACACTCTTCAGCTCGTAGCATCCTTGAAAATCTTTCTCCTCCTGAAGACAAATTTGTTCAAGCAACATTTAAGTACAGGAAATAGCTAAAACATTGAAACATAACTCGTAGTTGCCAAAAATAAGACAAAACATACCACCCCGTGACATAGGTAGTCTAAATCCCGCGCACAGGTAGCAGGATTGCATGAGACGTAAACAATTCGAGGGGCTTTAACTTCTAAGAGCCACTTGATTAACTTCATGTGCATCCCAGGCCGGTTAGGATCTGAACAAATTATGGTTGTCAGTTTGGTTTTAACAGCAAATGAAGAGAGATACAACTCATCAAGTGCAACAACATAAAAGCTAACTTCATGCCGATAGGTGCTGTTATCTTTAAGTAACCAATAAGAAGACTTTAAATTTCCAGCAGAATTCAGAAGGAATTGTTGCCCCGTTATAGGAATTGTAGGGGATATCATGTGGAAAGTAAATTCCATGCCAAGAACGATAGAAACATCATGGAGCATGTGAATCAAGACAAACCTGAGATAATTATATCAGGCTTTGGAAACTCCTTCCCGAAAGTTTCGCCAATTTTATTCAGATCTCCCTGAATGAATGTGGTATTACTGATACCATTAAACTTGGCATTCTTTCGAGCATCTGCAATGGCTTCCGGAACAACTTCATATCCATATACATGCTTTACACTGGAAATAATAGAAGTGTTTAGTAACTATGGTTGTTGTAAAATGGGATGGCATAATAATGAACAACTTTAGTAGTTCTGTGTAAAGCAAACAAGAAGCAATCAGATTATATTGTTCCACAAGGAGTACCTTTTGGCAAGGGTCAAACCAATGGTTCCAGTTCCACAAAACAAGTCAAGAACAATCTCAGAGCCATCTCCTTTAAGCCCAGCAGAATCTTCTATTAGCTTATAGAGAACATCAGCCTGCATGCAAATATGCGCTCTTTAATAAGTATATGTGATTCTTATTTAGCATTTTAGCTTATGCCTTTTGCTAGCTCTGTTTATGCATCAAAAGAAACCTTCACCAAAAAAGATAAATTTAGGACAATTGGAGAACATCACACAGTATGATGGTGACAACTGACAGGACATCATGTTGCAATCCTTAATCCATTATTAAGCAAAAAACAAACCTGCTTCGTGTTAGTTTGAAAGAAGGAATTGGCAGATATCTGGAATGTAAGTCCTCTCAACATCTCTGTAATGAATGGCTTCCCATACAAGGTATATTCTTGTTCACCCACAGATGTGTTACCAACAGATGTGTTCACATTATTCATGACACTGGCCTAAAATGATGGTACAAGAATATCAAAATTAGAGGCCAACCTTCATACTCAAAATGTTCAATAGCACAAAAACCAACACTTCATGCATAATTCTAATCAGAAGAGCAAAAATATCAAAACAAGCTCTAATGACATACCACTTCAGGTATCTTTGTGATCCGATTAACAAGAGGCATCAGTAGCTCTGGTTCATAACATGATGTCACAAAATTGACCATCACTTCTGGAGTTCCAGTGCTGATATTCCTGGAAATAGAAACAAAATGGAATGTTTTCATAATGTAAAATGATCGACTCCAAGGGTAACAGAGTCAAATGGTTCATTTGTTTGCATTTAAATACCTACATCAATTAACTCCTGCAATCAGTGATAATTCATTCAAACAGAACACTAGTAGATTGCATCAATAACATAAGATGGATCACCGTACCTCCCTGTTCTTATCATAAGATGTTTGAGAAACCCTACATGCTTGTGGACATCATAAGGTGTGAGGCCAAGAGTAGGATCCGTCCAGGATTCTTGAACAACTGCAAGAACCTATGGAAATTAGCAACTAATCAATTCAACATTCCATTATACCTTAATAAAATGTTAATCCTTCAAAGCAACAAGCTATTTGACCACCAATTTCCCAGCGGTGAAGTGGCGTAAAAAAAAAAAAAAGAGGTGAACTTCATCATCCCAATATGCAGATCACATCAGTACATCAACTTCAAGAATCATAAATTAACAGAGGCACAGAGCCATAGCAAAACGGTGATTTTGAACACAAACAAGTAACATCATCAAAAAGTGGCAGCAGTATGCATGGCCTAAGCCGCAGCACTAGGCCTCCTTTAGAATGCGGGAATTTCACAGGAATCAGTTCAATTTTATAGGAAAAACGTAGGATTTGGGAATTTTCCCCGCAATCCAAAGGGAGCCTTATACTACGGTTTATGAAACTACTACCCATCAATCAATTCGAACCAGAAAAGTATGGTTTAAATGTGTGGAACTGAACGAAATATACCACTGCACTTCATAGAGGTTTTATTTATTTAGTTCACAAAAGAAATCCTAGGGTTGAACTTAGAACGAGCAAAATGGATCCAGAACATCATCATTTTTTGTAAATTGACGAAAATTCAACCATTCATCACCTTATCTGCCGGCTCACTCTGCAGAAAGCATTTCTGCACGTGGAGCACCTTGTCGAAGAACCCTGGTGCATGCAATCCAAGTGCATAACCGTCACGCTCATCTGTTTTCAGCTTGGCCCCCTCCTCTTCGTTCTCTTCCATCAACTCTTTTGCCACCCATTTCTTCGTCCCAAACGAGAACTCCATCTGCGGAACCGAAAGCAAATTAAGGGGTGAGGTTTAGCACCCAAAACCCATCCTAAACGCTGCATCCTAACCTCACCTTGTTCCTGTACCGAAATATCTCATCGCACGGAACGATGGTCTTAAGAATGGCATCAGGCTCCGCGCTGTCCAAGTGCTTGGGATCGAACTTGCCGAAGTTTACGAGCAAGTCGCGCACCTGAAGGTGCTTGTGGCGGATCTGCGCCGCGTAGGCGAGGGACTGGCTCTTGCAGCCGCCGCAGTCGGCGGCTAGGGGGCACGGCGCATCGACGGCGTCGTGGTGCGGCTCGAGGGTCCTGATCTTGGCTGCCTCGGCGAAGGCGCCGCGGCGTAGGCGGCGGACGCGGGCGAGAAGGCGCTCTCCCGGGAGCGCGCCATCGCAGAGCAGGACGAAGGTGGAGCCCTCGACCTTGCAGACGCCCTTTCCCTTGTAAGCGAGCGCCTCGCATGTGAGCTCGATGGTCTCGCCGCGCTTCGGGAAGTAGCCCTTCCGGGGCGAAGCCGGGGACGGAGGCGGACGGAATGGCGTGGGAGTAGGCGCTGGTGCTTCCGAAGCGGTGGCGGCTATGGTGAGGAGACGGCGGCGGTGTTGGAGGGGGACGCCGCGGCGGAGGAGGCCGCCGGTGAGGGGAGAAACGGCGTGCGCAGCCATGCGGATGGGCACTGGACGGCGGAGATGACGCGGGAGAGAACTCAGAGAAGACGATGACGTAGGTTTGGGCCGGTTGGCAAACTGGTCCTACCTGTCCTGCTTTTACGTCTTCGATCAGGATTTCAGACTGTTAGAAAATATTTTCAAGTGATCAGTTTATTAGGTGTATTTTAGAAAAGACATATTTTTTACCTTTTATATATATAACATCTTACAGAAATAAAGAGTGTTGGTTCCCTTTGTCTCCAATTGTCTTTCCTCTCAACAGGTTATCAGCACGTTTAACCATAAGCGATCAAGGCCAAAGATCAAGAACATGAACTCGTCGGGAATAAAAGGAGCACCCGCGTTGGACACAATGAAGAAATCGTTGGAGACAAGAATGATGGGAGGCACTGACATTCCCTGCCTTAACAATGTTCTTCTCGGGATCAACCAATCACGAAGAACGAATCTACTACTCAACGTCGTCACAAGACGAACCAGAGGCATGATTGCTCCAACACTGACTTTATCGGTCAGAATGGAACAAGATCGAATGCCTGATCTATTGGGTAACACAGTCACTTTGTTGGTTGATTGATTTCACCCATGCCTGCCTTTGTATTCTTCAATCAGGAGGACATTATTCGCTGCCATCCAAATCAAGCGGCAACCGCTCCAATGCGGCCAGGCGCCCGTGCGGGAGCCCGTCGGCCGGGAGCCGAGTGTCCATGCGCCCCTAGGCGGTTCTGCCCCAGACGGCCAGGCGGCTAGGTGCCGCAAGGGGCACGCCCTCAGTCGGACATCGCGCCCACGTGTCCCGGCGGCCGGGCACCGCTCGTTTCGCCCCGAAAGCCAGCCTCGCGCCAAGCCCGGCGGCCAAGGCCGTCGCGCGCGACCGCGAGCCGCCTTCCGATGGCCGGTGCTCGGCCCGCCAGGCGGCCGGATCCAAACGCGTCCGGCAGTCCCGCCCGGTGTGAGCCCGCGACGGTTGCTGGCACCGGCCCAGAGCGGATGGCTCCAAGCGACGGTTGCAGGGCGCGGAGGCGCCCCCACGCACGCGACACCAGGCGTCAGCGCATCCTGCAGGTGTGCGTGCCAGGCCGTGGAGGGCTGTCCGTCTCACG
>BCLG01000369.1:79799-92818 GCA_001602295.1 Zoysia matrella | reverse complement strand
CCCGCCCACTCTCCCCTGGTCACCAGAACTTCTCTAACCCTAGCACTTTGGAAATGAAAAAAATTGGAGTTTCGTTAGGCTGGATAAAGGGTGGCCAGGGTAATTTGGTCTTTCCACAGCCGGCTCTTTTTTTTTTCATTTAGTGTTTTATTTTTTAATTCATAATTCATTTTACCTCTAACGGTGTAAGTAAGTGAGGTAAAAGGAACCTTCGAATTGTTAAAGTTGAGATTTTAGGGTTATTTTAGGTATTAGACTTTAAAATAAGGTCAGGAAGCAATTATCCCTTCCCAAAACCACTTCTGTAGCTGCGTATCGCGAGAGGATGGGGGCCATCCATCGAAAGGGCGGAGGCCCAGAAGAGGACCAAGGCCCACGGCACGCCGCCTCCCAAGTTACCGTCTCAGGCTCTCCGTCCCCTACCCTAATTTTTCAAACGCGCGAACTTGCGCGTGGCCCACCTGTAAGCCCCCACCCACCACGCAAATCCGCTCACGCCCGTCTCCTCTTCGCCCCCTGCCCCTTCTACTGCTTGTATCCTACGCCCGCCAAGCCGCGGCCGCATCGCCTCACAAACGCAACAAATCGGCCACCACTCCGCGCCTCGCCGCCTCATCTCCTCTCCTCGCTGCTGAAGCCTTGGAACCCCAGCTCCGAGGCGGTCCCGTCCTCCCCGCCGACGCCTCTGTCGGCGTGGCCGCGCGGCGGTGTGCGGCTGGAGAGTTCCTCCTGGCGGTGAAGGTGGCGCCGGCGCGCGATTGCCCCCAGATCCGACGCAGGTGAGATTTTGCGGGGGTAATTCGCGTGGGAATTTCGTGGGTGAGTGATCTTTGCTGTGTTTGTTCGGATGGAGCCGCGAGGTGGATTTCTGCTCGTGGGTTTTTTCTCTGCTGGCTTTGTTGTTGGGAATTCGCGGGTTTTGCGTTGTTTCTGAGGCGCGGACGGGGTCGACGAAGCCCTCGGCGCCGCGTTGGGGGTGTTCGAGGGAAGCGAGTCGGCTGGCGGCAGAAGGCCTCTTCGTCTGCGCGCGAGACCGCACGACGCTCCTCGATCGCTTCCGTTTCTGGAGGCACTGCTCCGCAGCACCTCCAGACTGGGCACGCGCTGTCCTCAGTTCGATCTCCTCCCTCTCGAAACCGCGCCGCCGCCATCTTATGCGTCGCCACGCCCATCCATCTGCTAACGACCGCTCTTCACGCCTCCCTGTCATATAAGGGTACCACGGCAACTGTAACCCGTCGTTGTCAAGCTGGGTAAAATTAGAAGAGTTCTTTTGGGTTTATTATTTGGCAGATAACAATCTTGTTTTCTTTCAATTTTAATATGGGACTTCCTCGCCTTTGATAATAAAAATCTCTTGCACCAGCTTTGCAAAGTACGGCTTTTCTAATGAATCTGTTTGTAATGGTTAATGATCTGTGATAGATTGATTCGGATTGTTTCACATGTTTCTTGAAATTGATAGAATGATAGGTTGCTTAAATCTGATTGCTAATGGGTTGTCCTTTGATCTGCAATACTTCATCTTAGCTTAGTCCAAAATAGGTATGTGAAAGCTTTGAAAGTTGCAGGATATTCACAATTATACATACCATTCTTTGCTCTTTGGGTTGCCACTATGTACTGTATGTTCTGTTGACTTCTATCTTAACGACATTCCATTTGTTGCTTACAGCAAAATATTTGCCGAGTCTGAAGGACAATTTTGATGGGTCCAGCAAAAGGAACTCGGACAATCAGCAAGACCGTAATAAAAGGCTGTGTGGATCAACAGCATCCTGAGGATCCAGAGAGTTCAAGCAAATCTAAGCAAAAAGTAAGCATGTTTATTTGTATACTTTATGTAGATTTAAGATTGTTGACCCAGTAGATAGTTACTGGTAGATGTACCAACATATCTCCTCTAGAATGCATTCCAGTCATGTTAATGCACAATTCAATTGTTTTATTTTGCAGAAGAGGAAAAATGCTGAATTGGATCCAAAATGGAGCAAAGATGAACTTACACACTTCTATGAAGCCTACCGCCGACATGGAAAAGACTGGAAAAAAGTGTGCATTCACTTATTCCCTGTGTTTCATAATTACTGACAGTCCATTGTTGGTCATTTGAATGCTGATCATTGGATATGCATATGCAGATCAGTTTAGCTGTGGGTAGTAAATCATCAGACATGGTGCAATCTCTATACAGTATCCATCGGGTGAGTCTATACTCTATAGTCTATTATTAGTGTATTCTTGATCATTGCAAAGTGTGTCATCCATGCATCTTCTACCATTTAATCTAAGATGATTTTTTTCTGGTCATATGGGACAATACATTTTGTTGCAGTACATCTTTTGGATATTCATTCCTTGATTTGTATTTTATTATCATATAATTATATCTGATTTACATATCACCTTGAAGCTATGTTGCATTCTGTGATCTCTATACACTGACATATTTTATTTTGTTAGACTTTCTTATCTCTTCCAGAACGTCAAGCCACTGCAACAGGATTTATTGCATTGGTGACTGGCCATCACAATATTTTGGTAAGCTTATGTTGAATGTAATGTGTTATTTATTCCAACTATTGATTGTGGTTTTGTCGTGTCCAGCAATTTCTTTCTTTTGTCAATTCTGGATAATGTTTCATTCACACTATATGAAGCGACCTTGACACTTGTGATAATTAAACATGCCTGATCGATTTTGTTTTCTTCATGTTCAGTCATAACCTTGAACCTAATTCCCTTGTTCCATGCTGTTGTTTGTATTGAGTGGCCTCCAAAGATTCTCTATAACTTGCTCACTTTGAATTTATGATTATGAACTTTTTCTGTCAGTTCTAGCGTATAAAAGTTGTGTGACTTGTGATGCTTAAAATGGCAGGATGAATCCACAAGCAGAGGAGGTGGTCAAACAGGTAGAGCATCTGGCAAAGCACGGCAACGTAGAGATGCCACAGAACAGAAAGCAAATGGAGGTCCGGATCTACCCCACTCCTCTGCTGACATGAAAATTTCTGGATTTTCCCCTTCTTTCAAGAAAAGATACTATGGAGGCAAGTATTGCACGGAAACTTCTCTTAATAGTTTTCCAGTCTCATAACTGCTGAATAGTATCAATGAAATATAGTTCTAGTGCTGAAGTTTGAATGACTTTATTGCTTTTCTCAGGACTGGTGGTCAGGAAAGGCCAGACTCATTCTGTTCGTAGGCGTACTTCTCGTATACCGGTTACATTTACTGCAGACAGGATTGCTACTGATGATGACATGGCAAAAGGTGTCAAAAATTCTACCAAGAATAATGCTGAAGGAATCAATAATGTTTGTGATAATTCTCCTAACAGAAGTTCCGGAATCACAGAAGCAAATAAGGCTTATCAAGGCCAGATTTTCTTGGATTCCAAAGAGGTTGGAGATGCTGAGATGTCTCAATCTCAGCATTTGAAGAAAAGAAAAATTAAGCAAACCATGGATGTCAAAGTCCAAACTGGTAAAGTTGAGCATGAAACCATGATGGAAGCTAAAGAAGAGATTAAGCTTTCTGATTCTCTTGACCAACAACAAATACTTAGCGACTTTATTTCTGAAGGTATTTTCTATAAATTTTTCATTCCTTCCAATTTTTTTTTGTTAGGATTTTTTTTCTAGGCATATGCTCCCTCCGTCCCGAAATACTTGACGTCCTGATGTCAGGCGTCAAAACCAACGTTTACTCATTGCCTTGGGAGCCGCGGTGTGACTGAGCCGGGCTGGCCTGTGTCCGTCGCAAATAGCAAAAGCACTCATTACTCTCCACGTTGAGGAAAAAAAAATTCTGTGGCATTGATGCTACGTGGCATCGGGCATCAACATTACCTAATCAATGCTCATATTAACCACCCCTGATACCCGATGCCACAAAAATTTTTTCCCCACGTTGAGCCTGACGTGTGGGTGGGGGGGGGGATCCTACTGTGCGGGCCCTCTATGTCTGCTGAATGAGTTGATGGGAACTTAGGTGCCAGACGCTAGATGGGCTGCATCAGAGTTAAAGCGAGCACACGCTGCTGCCGCATAACGAGTTAGGTAAGGGTATTTGTGGGAATTTTATTGTTGTGATTGCATTGGGATGCGAGGATGACAAGTAAATTTGGAAAACTGAAGGAGTGTAGGATGACAAGTAAATTGGGACGGAGGGAGTATAATTTATCCATCAGAATTGCTTAGATATAGATTAGCGGTTGGAACCTACGCAAGTGGGAGTTACATGCACCCGGCTTCCCTTTTATGTACTTTCTATAAATTCTGAAGACCAGGTTTCCAGGTCATTTGCAAAAAGTGGGCCAGTGCAATGTGCACATAGCGCACAGTACATTGGCCCTTCAACTGGGGTCTAGACTCTAGAGATTTGGCAAAAGAATTGTATGACCGTTAGAGTTACTGCAAGATTGTGGTGGCTCTTTGCTCATTATTGAGAGCACGAGTTCTCTTGATATCTTCATTTTCTTTCCTTTTTCTTATTAGAGAACCTTTACTTTAGGAATTTAGAGAAGGGTATGAAGTTCTCTTGGCTCATTGTTGAGTGTAAAGAGTTTTCTTAATATCTTTGGCTTTGTTTCTATTTACTTTGTGAATAACCTTTACGTCATGAATTTAGAGTAGTGTATTACTCCCTCCGTTTTAAAATATTGACATCATTGACTTTTAACATCTTTGACCATTTGTGTTATTCAAAAGTTTTGTTCAAATATGTAAAATGATTAGTCATACTTATTTGGTAAGACGAATGGTCAAAGGTAACATTAACAGTCAACGCCATCAATATTTTAAAACTAGAGGGAGTATGTTATTGTAAGTATTAAGTAATGTAAATGATAACTTTCATTAGATGGCATTGACATACAAACATATTTTTATTTTTTTAAGATAGGCATTGCAGATTTTTATCCTTAAAATTTTAGATTTCTGAAAGAAATCTTTCCTAAAAGGAAAAATAGGAAATTTGGCACCATGGCATTGCAGGACGACTGTACCTGAGTGAAAACACACCCGCAGCATTTGATAGAATGTTTCTTATGTTCATTTTTTAGGCAATGTGGTTGTTATCTAGTATATTATTCTCTCTAGGATTTCATCTATATGTTTGTTGAGACTTTTCAACCAGTATTATCTTACCAATTCTCATTATAATATTTTGGATTGCTAAGATAACAAGCACTGCAGTTATTTGACTATTATTCTATCATGTTTGCAGATGATATGCTGGTATTGGATGTATTGCAGAGTCTGGTGAATGCTCCCTCTGAAACGTCAAAACTCAAGATTAATAATGCTTCAGGTCAGCTTCTATTGTCACACCTAGCTCCTCTTGTTTTTAACAGGATATGTTATCCTTGCCATGTTGCTCATTGCTTATGATTTCTGTTTCTTTAATGTGCTAATCCAGGTTCACTTGGAGAAACATACTCCACAATATTTCACAGAATGGAGGAAGATCATTCTCCCTGCACTCTATCTAAAAAAGCAAAGCCAGTTGGTATGTGCAGTGCTCCCAAGACTAGGCAGGAAAAAAATAAGAAAATACTTGATGCAGAGGTAAGTTTGGATATTGAACTTTGTTCTATGTACCTCCATTATCTGAATTTATATAACCCATTTCTGGAATTTTTAGAACAAAATTATCTTTGTTTCATTTTGTGATTTTTTTTCTTGGGCTGTTTTCTTTGCCAGTCTAATAAGTTGGATTGCTTATTTATTTATTTTTTGAGGGGTCAATTGTGACTAATGTACAATTTTATTTATATGGTGATACTGTTTCCATTCCTTCATTTCATTTTAATTATTTGATACACCATTCTCATTCCATTGAGTTTTTGGAGTCCCATGTATTATTTTCAGTGTTTCCAGTTATATATTTTGATCAATATACACATAGATGTTCATTGTTTACATATTTTGTATTTGAAGTCATCCTAAGTGCAAGTCAACATTGACACTTGTCCTGTCTTACAGGTGCATGTTAACGAACAGAATATCTCTGTTAGTAATCTAGTCCAACCAGAAGGACATACTGTCAGGATCACTGAGGTTTCCTCGTATTCTGTCTCCAAAAGGCCGATGCTGGAAACATCAGTCAATTCTTGTGCTGAGGTGAAGCCCAGTGCTCCAGCCGAAACCAAGTCCGAAATTAAAATGTCTAGAAGGACCATAAGAAAGTCCAAAATGAATTGCAAAACAAAGTATGTGCCACACAAATGCACTGAAGGTTCAGATAATTTGCAGGTAGTCTATGCCTTTACATATCAGTATTGTAAATTGAGATCTGTTCTATGTTAGACTTCTCCTAAGCTCTTGATTATGGTTCAGGCAAGGAAATTGCAGAACGGTTTGTCATCAGAATTATTTCGTAGATGGTGCACGTATGAGTGGTTCTACAGCGCTGTTGACTATCCATGGTTTTCAAATAATGAGTTTGTGAGCTACTTGAATCATGCGAATCTGTGTCATATTCCAAGGCTTACTAGATCTGAGTGGAGCACAGTAAGGAGGTAAACCATAGAAACTTACTACAATTGTCTTTTTGGCTTCTGTTTTGCCTATAAATATTTTTGTGCTATACACTAATAAAATAATTAACGCAGTTCTCTTGGTAAACCCCGGCGCTTTTCTGACCAACTGCTAGCTATGGAAAAAGAAAAACTTGAGGATTATCGGGAGAATGTTAGAAAAATTTATGCTCAACTAAGTAATGGTTCACAGAATTCTCTTCCAGTGGACCTTGCTAGACCATTTTCAATTGGCCAACAGGTCATTGTGCGTCATCCAAGTTCTAAAGAAATTTGTGATGGCAAAGTGGTGATGATGGGGCGGGATTTTTACAAGGTCCATTTTAGTAACCCTGACCTTGGTGTTGATATAGTGAAGGTATGTAGTCACTTTTTTTTACAATGCACAGACAATTAGGCCATTTCTCATATTATGCAATCATTTTTAGTTCTTCAGGAGTCTACTTTTTTACTTCCTAAATCCTAATTTCATTCCCATAGAAATGTGGTTTCCAGCCCTTAACCCTTTTCATATGAGGATTATTAGCATTTTTGCCCTTACAAAAACCTGTTCAAAAGTGTGTTCTCAACATTGTAGTCCTTTTCAAGTTGTAACATTCATGTGGTAGCGATGACAATCACTACACGCCAACTTCTCATCTGTGATCTGCCATGTGTCCATGCATTTTTGCTCTACATTGCATCGTTGTACTATATTTTATATAAAGAATCTCAGTCTTTTACTCTACATATTGTGTAGTATTCACAATCGTTTGCATTATTTTGGTTTAAGAATCTCAGTCTGATTCTGTTTATACTATATTTTATATCAAGAGGCATAAGTAAATTTATCTGTCTTCAGGATACTGATTGTATGCCTGTTAATTGGTTGGAAAATCTTCCTGACGACATGAAAAGGAGCTGTCTTTCAAATAATGTGCAGAGCGTACTGTACATGGAACGCATTCCTAACCTTACAACAAGTGAGAACTTGTATCATACGACAAATGGACTTTCTGTACATGAGAAGGCCAAAACTCTACATTTAATACCAGATGAAAAGGTTGTGGTTCTATTCTATCCAAATTCTGTTCCTAAGGATTCATCTATACTGTAGTAAGGTTCAAGATACAACGTTTATGCAAACTATAGAAGTTATGTATTTGCATATTGCTGCTCCATTCTTGACTTGCATTTCCTCATGATCCCTGAATCTTGGACTAATTTTTGCTTGATGTGTTGATTGCAGTTTATACTCACTGTAAATAGTGAAAGGCCACAAAATAGACATACATCTGATGGCGGTGCATTAGCTATAGGTTGCCCAGACAATAAATTTGGTCCCAGTGATGAGCTAGAATCATATGTTACTTCATTTATTGAAAGATCGCTATCACAAGCCAGGCATATTGTTGCTGAAACCATGCAGGTAGGTTACGCTTTAATAGCAATTACCAAATTGTGTCCGAATAGTTCTTTAACTCACTCGATGTGTTGTTAATGTGTTCAGGCAAACTCTGATGGTGAAGAGCTAGGCGCATCAAATCAACCAACAGATTGTACAGGTCAGGAATCTGAAGCTGCTATTCGTAATGACCGACTTCCATCCAACCTGATATCTAACTGCATGGCCACAGTTATTTCAATAAAGGTAAAGGACTAACATCTACAGTCAGCTCAAGTAATATGGCTACTGGTGTTTCAATATCCTTCAAGCTGCTTCTCTGATTTAATGCAGCACCTTAGTGATTCGCGACACCCCCCTGCTCATATAGCAGGGGTCCTGGAGCGTGCTTCCTCAATGCTGCGCCCAAGCTGTCCAGAGAACATCGCGGTGTACAAAGAGATAGAGGGTTGTCTCTCTGTCATAGCGAGCCAAATACTTGCGCTTGTGCCAACAACATTGGGCAGTGGTCCTGCCTTGTCACCCATGTAACGACGAGCCCCGGGCCGGTTAGATTTTCCACTGCCTTCTGACAGGCCCAGCTGTCGGGCACATTGTAATTTGTGCTGCCAGTTCGAAACGAACGGGTTCTGCCGTCGGACTGCCGCTTGATAATGTTAGAAAGAGGCCCAGGTAAATGGCAGCCCGGCTCAGCATGTGAGGGAGAAATAAACTTTGGTTAACCTTGTCGGACAAGCGGCCGGGCTAATTGGCTGCCTAGCTCCCTTGTAACCTCTGTATATGTATGCCGCAGTAGGTTATAGTTTTCTTTTCTCACATTTATTGGATAATATAGATAGATCAAATATAGCAGACATGACATGACAGTTTGTTGAGCTCAGTAGCTCACTAATTTCGGCACCTGTATTTTCCATTTCAAGATGACGTAAGTGAAACTGAATCACAAGAGGGCGATTACTGGAATGCTGAAGTCCTCGCTATAGGCTCGTGTATTTTCGATTCTGCAGCAAAATAAGTTCGTGCTGAGCAGTCCATGTCAAATTTGATGGATTAAATCAGCACCGGTCCATAATATGCTGTGACGCTAAGGTATCATTATCAAAAGGAGGGGTAGCAGGACCTCACAGCTCAGTCCAGAGTGAGATGAATAAAAATGTGAGGGACTGTTTTTTTCTCTATAATACAAAAATATATAGTTATCATGTGCATTTGAGGGAAAAGAAATAAAGAAAAGCATAACTTTCAACAAAGCTATTTTTCAAAAAATAAATCTGTTTTTGTAACAATAACAATTTAAAAATAAAGGGAGCATCAATATTCTCTAATGGAGTTTCATCACATGCAAATCTGTAGAACTATACACAAACGACGGGTGTGAGAATTTGCAAAGTTAAGGATGCACCTCCTAAGAGGAGCTCCACCAAAATGAACTACGGCTCCACCAACACTTTGGAGTTGGCAGCTCCACAATTTTTCAAAGTTAAAGTTGTTTGGCTAGCTCATGGCTGCTTCGGATGGAATCCTGACTTTCCATACAAAATTCTGTTTGGCAGGTGAAAGGGATCCAGAAATGGATCCATCGCCCACAAGAATAGGTTAAAAAAAATTAAATGTATTTTTCTATGCTTATCTCTAAGGATGTAAATTGGGTATCCAATGGTTAGTTGTGGATCAATCCTCTAGTATATTAGTGTGACTAAAGGTGGGATGGATTCCTAAATTCATTTGAGAGGGTTTTTGGGTTATAGGAAGACCCAAGAAATGCAAAACTTACATCCCGGCTCTCCTATCCAAAATGAAACAGGGAATCAACATATTGTATTTTCGTGACAGTTTTGGGCGCCCACGAAATTTCTGTTTTCTGGTAGTGAATCCTAGCCTCTTGTATTTTAGTTGGTATTGCATAATCCCTGTTTGGTTTATACCGTGTATAAATTTACAATATGTTAGTGTACAATGCAGTCAGCGAAGAAACACTCCCACTGCTCCTGATTCTGAGATTAGCTGATCATCTCTCTTCGTCTTCTTTCAGAACTGTGAAGTGGAATTCAATCTGTAGCCGCCGGTGTGGTGCGCCGCAGTCGATGCCACCCGCGGCGCCCATCTTCTCGATCTCCAGCTCCTCTCTGAGAGGGATGGCCGCCAAGAACCTGCTGATGAACTCCCTGCAACACTCCTTCCCGGTGACGATCACCTCCTCCTTGTCCGCCACCGTCGACAGCGAGCGGATCTCCGACGTGCTGTCGAACCTGAGCATGTAGGCCTTGTCGCAGCCTTCGAACAGCCTCTCGCCGAGCGTGTCGATCACGTAGTAACAGTCGCTCTCCACCTTGAGCACGAAGAAGTGGTCGTTCCAGCTGACGATGTACACGTCCGCGCGGCCCGGGTCGCGGCCGTCGCGGCCGCTGATCTCGCGCCAGATGTCGTCGAACGACATGGCGCCGGACAGCGACGCGAAGCTCTCCGGTTGGAAGAAGCCGACGAAGGCCTTGTCGTGCTGCACGGCGATGGGCCTCGTCCCCGCCGCGAGGACCGTCTCCAGGTCGAAGTGCCGGTTCGGGAACTGCGCCATGTGCACCTCGTCGTCGCAGAGCTTCCTCCACTCCGACGAGCCGTCCCTGATGAGCGCGTCGAGCTCCGGCCGCGTGGGCATCGTTGGGTGGTTGGCGTGCAGCGACGCGGCGAGCACCGCCACGAGCGCCGTGCACGCACTCTCCCCGCCGGCTCTGTCGTCCCGCTGGTCAATGGACGCGAAGAACACCGGCGTCTTGAGCTTCGTCTCCGCGTCCCTGCTCGTGAACTCGCGCGTCTCCCAGGTACCGGCCGGATCATCGTCCTGCAAAAGATCGCCGGCCATCAAACACCATTGACGCATCCGTCACAAATGCAAATGTTCATCACGTATCAGAACTAAGCTCACCATGCACTTTAGTTCTTGGGAGAGCGACTCCGTGCTCCTCTTGTCCAAGTCTCTGCTCCTCCTCACCCATGGAAGGAACCGGCTTTTCGACGTCGAACCAGGCTCTGGGCTCGCGCAACCGCTTGAACTGGCGCTGCTGATGCTAATTGAGATGCTGCGGGTGCTACTGCTGAAACTGCTCATGCTGCTGCTATCGGAGTTTCTTTTGCTACTATACGCGGCCGTCCCGCCTTCCTTCTCAGCCAGGTCAAGCAACCGCGTCAGATCAAGAACATCATGATAAGAGACTTCCTCTGAGTTCTTCCGGTGACCACGCATTGTCGGCGGCAGGTTCGCTCTGGGCTTCTCCCTCAACAAGACTGTTCTTCCAATGTCGGAGGGCGTGTTCACATCCATGATCTCCACATTAACCTGAGCCATTAACCATGCAGTTCCTTGGTCAGTTCTCCCAGCTATTTCAACAATCAGATCACTAGTCAATCTTCTTCTTTGATGAATATGATAAAACTTTCCGCGTGTCAAATTTACAGAAATGATCGCGAGATGCGAACACGCAAGCACTAGTCACATTCACAATCCTAATCCAAAGAATTCCACTGGAAATGTAAATGGCCGGCAATGGAAAGAGGAGGGTAGGGGAAAAGAAAGATTTCGCTTACATAAAGCATGGCATCATTTGCCCATCCATCTCTCCTCACCCTGATGGGGACAACCACCTGGTGTTGCTGTTGCAGCTGCAGTTGCATCTCCCAGCAGCACTCCTCCAGGCTAATCATGGCTGTCCCGATCTCCTCAAGCTTCACCAGGTCGCTGCCCCTTCCTTGTTCTTCGAATCCCTGGATCACAAAGCAATTCTTATTGCCAGCCTCGATGGCTACAAGCCTAAGCATCCACGAAAGGGAACCCAAAACACAGATGCATTGTTTTGTATTACTCTGATTCCATTGTTAAGTTTGAAGACTGCCTTGAAATGGCAAGGGATTATCACTCAGCGAATAACATTCATTGTCAGGTATTGTTACTGCTACTCCCCAATATTACTTGCTGTTTGGGAAGGAACCTAAATATCCCATCTAAGTTGTTTGATTCTATCCATGATAGATTCCAATGCACCATTCAGTTGTCCTTGTTGATTGTGATGCTGACCTCTCAACCAAAATAAAACATTACTATTTTTTCTCTGGAAATAAACCGTCACTCTTTTTTTCTCTAGAAATAAAACATTACTCACCCAAAAAAACATTACTCTTGTGACAAAGTTAAAAAAAAAAGAAGAGAAAATGTTAGCAAGATGATAATAGCTTGGACGGAGACCTCATGCAATGCGACTTTAACTTAACTGAAAGCGAGTGGTAGTGTTAAATCTTTAACGCTCAAAATTATCGTCACGAATTGATCTTTCCGTCCTATAACTATAAAGGCAGCATAGCTGAAAGTCAAAGTATCCCGGCCAATAGGAGCAGCCCACGTTGGCCCCCTGTTTTCCATTAAAAAAAAACTTTAGACAAAAACGCTGCCGCCATGGGGGATTACTTTTTCTGCGGCCCAGCACTAAGCTATGAATTGTAGCGGCACGCTTAGCCCAACCATTGACTTGTCCTCCCCGATTGCTGACCGCTCCATGAGCAAAGCTGTGCATTGACCTGAAGCGTTCCAAGCTGTGGTCACAAGCATCCAAATTTTACAGGAACCGGAATCCACGCATCTTACCTCCAATGTGGTGCCAAAAAAAAAAATCAACGATAAGGTTGATTGGAAATTTATTGTTCTTTTTTAGGGAAAAAAAGGCTCAGCTAAGTCGTGCTTTTGTTTTAGGGCTGTGAAATGAAATCTGGACAGCTTAAACAAATCACGATCATAGTTTAAGCAGCTCAAGATCAAGCAAAGTTTCTGGTTAATTGTATAAAGAGCAAGTGTGGATGAAACAAGCATGATGAATGAAGGCAGGCAGGCGAGACGAGAACCATGTCGATTTGCTCGAAGAAAGTGAAGAAAAGAAGGCACAGAACAGAAACAGGACAGGACAGAGCGCTTACATATAGGATGGCGAAGAACACGCCGCGCTCCGGGCGCTGCCCCCTGGCGCCGGCGGGCTCGACGTGGACCCTGAACCGGTTCCCGTCGGGGCCCTCCCAGCGCGCGGTCCCGTCGGCGCCGACGGGCTCGACGGC
>BCLG01000369.1:55196-79789 GCA_001602295.1 Zoysia matrella | reverse complement strand
GGGCCACGCGGCCGGGAGGCCCTCGACCCTCGCCGGGCTGACGCGCACGCTGCACCGCCGCGCGCCGGGCGGCGACGACTTCCTCGCCACCATCCCGGCCGCCGTGGCGCGTCCGGGCTTGCTTGGGCCGGTGCTTCTTTGGCTTCCAGCAACTGCGACACCACCAAGGCACCAACGCCACCGACGGTGGCAGGCGGGGGCAGGGCGTCGGTTCCTCTGTCTGGGCGCGTCGCTGGCTGGCGCTGTCCGTCCGTCCTCTCCCGCTCGCTGGCGCTGTCCTCGCTTCGGCTCCGTTATTTTCAACTGCCCGTCTGCCCCGAGACGACACAGCACACAAGACAAGACCCTGCTGGCTTCGCTTAATAGCCGACCTCACAGGATGGGGGCATGTACCCCGGGGCCGTGGTATCGGTGACTCATAGGACTTGGGATGTGGACGTGTGGTGCGGCTCGGACAGCCCACCGTCACCAACTGCCGCGATGACCGACGACGGGGCCGCAGCTGCGCGCCACATGTAGCCGCTACCTCCTTTCTTTCGCGCCCATTATTGCTTGCTCCGGGCGTAGTGGTGTTGGCGGCGCCGGTGCTAGTGTTTTCGTTCGCTAAGATTTTTCTGTGTTATTATAAAAAAATTTGCGATTTTGTTGGCTTGTTTTTGCTGCTTGCTGGGAACCCACATGATCTCGGGCAAATATTCTCGCGCGCATGCGTTCTAGAACTTGTGGCTTCCGCCGGGTCCGTGTCAGGGGTTAAATCAGCACGTACTGGGTTAAATACAGACCTCGAGACGTCGTGGCTCCTGCTTGGAAAGTGATCTACACGTACGGAGTACAGTACGCATACGTACGTATGCAACGTGTCGTGCGCTAGCTCCTGCTGTACGTACGTACAAGTAACGCGGCAGCGACCGCATCCTCCCGCACGCTCCTGTTGTCCTAGTACTAGAAAAATGTGGAGACCAATGTACCGATGAAATTACCGACGCGCCGCCTCACCTCATCGTCGGGTCATCACACGGACTCACCGTCGGGCCAAAACGCCGCCTGGCCTAGGGCCGTCGTGCCCTCTCGCTTATGGGTCACTGTGCCGCCGCTTCGCCTTGCACCGTCTTCAGGCCGTAGCGCCCTGAGGCCGCCGCACCGCCGCTTTGCCTTGCGTCGTCGTTGAGTCGCCGCGCCGTCTTGCCGTCAAACCGTTGCGCTGCCTCGCCAGCTACCGAGTCGACATCGGGTCACGGCACTCGTTCAAATTCGCGTCGAGGCTCGAGGTGGATCTAGGCGTCGCCGCTTCACCGCGCCACCCCTCCATGGGCCGTCCTGCTGAAGACCGGCGAGGAAGCCATTGTCACCCTCTACGCTCGATGCTCCGTGCTGCAGTTGTCCATGCCCGAGGACCCGCGGTGCTGTCCTCTATACCTAGGTTCCACGCTTGACGCGGATCGCGACAACAGCAGGGGTGGGGGCGTCTGAGGCGAAGGACCCGGAGCTCCTCTGCAAGGGGGTCGTCGGTGGGGCGGATGGGATCTCGCCTAGAGGAGGACTGTTGACGGTGGCGGGCGGGTGGAAGCCGCGATGTCGCCGGCAGATTTTGCCGAATGGATGAGGAAGTGGAGAGGGGCAGCGAGCATTTATTGACCCAGCGACGTGCTGCGCGCTACTTGTCTGGAACAAAATTTGGATTGTAAAACAACAGTTACCATGAAACGGAGGGTGTACTGTTTTAATTTTTATTAACAGAAATACTACTCGAAGCAAAAAAAATAACAAAAATATCACATTGTCGAACGCTAGATATTCGAAATAAGTAATATCGAATGTTGAAAATTCGATTCAGGGAATTCGAATGACGGACGTGCGATAGCAGAGAAGTCGGACACTGGTTGTTCGATTGCAGGAGTTGTCGAACGCTGGTTGTACGACTACGGGTCACGGGCTGCGGCGTCAGAAGCGCGCAGAGAAGTTGAGTAACCGGCATGCGACTTCTCTGTTTCGCATGCTGAAGATTCGAGTTCTGGCCAGTCGAACGACCGTTGCGCGACTTCTTCCTTTTCCCTCCGCGCGCCCGTGACTCTCTCTCATTCTCGCTCTCTCGAAACTGTGCGGCAGCCAGGCGACCGAGGAGAGCAGCGGCCGGGCTAGCGCGCGACGGCGGCGCCGAGCGCGTGACGGCGGCCGGGCGAGCGTGTCGGAAGACGGCCGGAGGCACCGTAAGTTTTGTTTTTATTTTGGGCCTGTTGTATGAACTAGTTTAAGTGCAAAAAAGTAGTTCATATTTTATATGTGATGTGTTGTTTAAGACAAAGTTTTAGTCAAACATTAGAATTATGAATTACAATTTTTTAACATATTAAGTTTAAGAATATAAAAATCATATAATTAAATTACTCTTATAAAGTAGTATCATAAAAGTATAAATATATTAGTTTGTATTAAATCTTTTTATATAAAAATAGAAGTCAAAATTATAGTTTATAGACCGTGCCGTTGTCTAAAACGACCTATTTTATGAACTGCACGAAGTATGTGCTAGTGTATAATTTTTTTACATTTGTTACCATATGAATAAATTGTAATATTATTATTACAATATAATAGTGTTAAGTATAAGCTAATGTATGAATGAAATATTGATATATAGACATTAAAATTAGATTTAAAAACATATTAATGATTCAATGTTACTATTTTTTTTGACAGAGATAGGTGAATTTAGTATGATAACTCTTAGAATTTATTATGACACCGGAGAAATTCGAAATGGTCTAAATGGTGTTTACCAAAGCAATTTTCTTTATGTGGACGTAGAACAACCTAACTCCAATGCATCAGCATAAGTAGTTGAATGAGGTACTATCGTTATCTGATAATCAAGATCTAAATTCGGACAATGAAAATACCTATGACTATAGTATATGAAAAGTTTACTTTGCTCTCCATATTCATAGAATGGTCGATCTTTCCATGGTGAGATTTCTAGCCTTTGATTTACGTCGGATGCCATTGTGATCTGTGTTTGATGGATATTCATTCCAGTTCCGTTTTATAGGCAAAAAACAAAGGATGCATGGACCAAATCCATGTCTACATGATTTTGCAGATCACATGGGATACTACAACTTACAGCTTTAACAGAACACTATTATTGCTGCTCTTTGCTTTGTCAATGTCAACAGAAAAATATATAAAAACCTAAAAACTACACGCACGCATTTACAGTATTAATTCTTGCTGAACATAACATGATATGACAACATGATACCTACAGAGCCGTAACCACGCCTCGTATCGGCTATAAAATCGAGCCATCTCCCCTCCCTTCCACTCTACACACAACTAAGTTTGAGCCATCAAAATGGGGAGTAAAGATCGTGGTAGGCGAGCTGGTTCTATTAGGCATTCACCACTTAGATACGACGGGAGTTCTGTGGATCAGACTGGTATGAAGAAAATATTCCTGAGTTTCCACTTAAAACATGAAAAGATTTTAGAATGAAAAATCCACTTTGCTCGTATGATGCTAGTAAGAAAGAGTGGCCTAAGTATAACCATAGTCTAAAATGTGTTGTGTAAATGAAAGTGGAGGTGAGGGAGCTGGTCGATGCTTTTTTCGATGCCCGCAGGGAGCCGTAACTATCACCTTATTTTTTACGTAGCCATTCTTCATTTTATGTGTATCTATACTTATAGTTTTTATTTTTGTAGTAGTATTATGATGACGAGAACTTTGGATAGACCCGTTGGTTGATCCACCGCCTATTCCCGTGACTCAAGCATATATCAAATACCTACATAATCAAATGACACAGTTATATGGGGAGCTAACTTATCTACAGCATCGTGTAAGTGACTCCAAGAACATCATTAGCATCATTGATGATGATAATACCATCTGCGATTATGTATTTTGCAGGTGCTTATGCCATAAATCTAGACCTGCAAATTCACCACCGTCAATAAACTATATGCATAACATCAACTATTCCGTAAAACCTTCTCATTTTCATTAGAGTAAGAGTAGAACTGGAGCATAAGTACCTCATCTCGTGTAAAATTTTGTTTCTCTAAAGCGTGTTAGACTGCCTCGGTGCATGTCACCATAGACACGCTATTATTCGCCTATTATGCAGTTTCATTTTATATATTATCATATGTATATACTAGGCTATAATAATATTAATATTATCTTCTCTATTTTAATTTTGTCAATAATATTACCACTCCTTTATTTTATAATATCAATATTATCAAGTTTATAATAATAACATTTCGCAAAATTCATAAACAGTAATAAATTACAAATAACCACTACTCAATAATTGGAAACATATTTTGCATGGGGACAAAAATATTTTTTAAGTTTTGTTGAATGTTGGGTGTCTGATTTCTTGTAATCTAATTTTGGATATTCGATTGGCTGTCTAATCCATTTGAAAACACGAAATTGAATGCTTGATACATGACTTCGAGAAGTCGAAGTACTGGTATTTGACTTCTGTAAAGTCGAATAACCGATTTTAAGAAGTCGCATAACTAACACTTGACTTCTATGTTTTTGCACGATTTTTTTTATTTCCCAACGTTGAGTATTAATTCTGTAATTTTTTAAAAAAATACGTATTATTTAAAAAAAAATTCCCCTTCCGGCCATCCAGCCGGTGGGCTGACCTGACCTCGCTCGCCGGTGGAATCATCGGCGCGCGGGCGCGATCAGGTCAAACAATCATTTCACCGGACCAAATCATAGGTTCGATTACTCTGGATCGTTACGGTACAAGGAGAGAAGCCAAGAAAGACGGCCGGGCAGTGCCCAGTGGCCCCCCCTGGGCGCGTTCCCACCGAGGGACGTACTAAAAATAAAATTAATCATGATTAGTTATACAGTGCTAATGTTAAAAAGATATGCGTATGTAGCAGGTATCCCGTCGGTGCCGAAGGATGTGGGTGCAACAAGGCGCCTGTGCCGCGGGATGGCGATTGGCGACTCGCCACTTGGACGGTACTACGTGGCACCTCGGCCAGCTATGGCCGGGGACGCCGCACCTATGCAGCGATGCCAGTGAAAGCAGAGGGCATTTTTAGTCAAATTTCATTTAAGTTTTAGTTTTTAGATTTAAAGTTTCATTTAAGTTTTCATAGTTTTTGTGCTTCTATCAAATCGCTGGGGACCGATTTCCCCTGTTAAAAAATAACTCAAACCCTGCGTAGGGTAGCCCACTGCCCAGCCGAGCCGAAGTTCCCATCGCGTACCAGAAACCGCGACAGCTCCCCCCGCGCCGGCGCCGTCGCCCGATCGATCGAGCTAGCTATAGCTATGGCTAAGCTGTCGCACGTGCTGCGCCCAGGTCAGGTTGCAGGTGGGGTGGGTTTTTTCGAAGCCCACGTACCCGCCGCACAAAATCAGTTGTTTACTTTCTTCGTCTCAATAAAAATGTCGTTTTACAGTTTGAAATTTGTCCCGTAAATTAAACACTCCGACGGCAGCGCAGCTCCCGTTTTCTTCCCCGTCTCGCCTGATTTCCTCCTCACATCTCACTAAAAATCCTGCCCAGATCTAAGCAGCGGCCGTCCGTGCGAGCAGAGAGCAGCGATGCCATGCGTATCCTCCGGCAGCAGGGACGGAGAGCTAAAAATCCTGCTCGCCGTCACAGACGCGATGAAGTCTCGTCCGGCAGCAGCTCTCCGTCCTTGCTTCAACAGATCCGGCGACGGAAACAAGGAGCGCGGCGACCTCCGGCCTTCTCCTCAAATACCTGCCGACGACCCCAAACCCCAGCAAGCTCCGGCCTTCTCTTCCGCTGTTCGTGGAGCTCCGTCTTGCTTGCTTTGGGATGGGGTTGCTGTTCGTGGAGCAGCTTGAAGAGGAGGGCGTGTTCATCTCTGATCTGTGCTTTACGGTGGCTAGCTGGGCAGCAGCTCTGGTAGCGCAAGGAGCCCCTTGTCGTTGGCCAGATGCAGCAGAGTACGAGCTTGAGACAGTGAAAAATAGGAACGGGAAAGGAAGCGGAGGGATGGAAACGATGCAGTTAACAGGGGTAGCAAAGTAAAATAACTCGATGCATTAGTTTGGATTCCATCGGCTAAAACGACATTTGGATTGGGACGGAGGGAGTAGATACATTTTGTTTGTTCGTGGCTTAATGTTAGACGGCTCGTTAAACCCAACGGACAAGTGGGTTGGTCCACAAAGACCCACAAAAGCCCGCAAACCACATACTCCATTCCTTGCGTGAGAGCTCGCTGCTTTGGATTTGCTTCCACGCGGCTTCGGTGAGTAGTAGTACTAGACATCAACGACGCTATGCAGGACGGAAGTGCAGGATGACGGTGCGATGAGGCTAGCAAAGGTGCTGCGGCGGCGCTACACGGTTGGGAGAGGGAAGATGCGTAGGACAAGTCGAGGTAGTTCTCACGACGGCGAGCACGACGCCATGGTAGTCCCTCATGCTCGTGGCGATGCTCTTGGAGAACGAGGACGGTGGGAGCAGGTGCCGCACTATTCTGGCCAATGCATCCAGCATGAGATTCAGCAATGGATAATGATGCATGATTTCACGAAGACAAAATTAGGCTCGTAGACTCCAGCTTTCTCTTTTACTTGCACGCACGCATAAACCCGCGGATCCCACCGAGAGCGTTGTGGCTCCGAGAGCATGTGGCTGGTGGGCACCTGCGAAGCCCGCAAAATGTGCTTAGCGACCAGCTTTGCGGCTCGCGGGCTGCTAGGCACCCGCCCCGTCTGCAACTTGAGCTGCGCCTGGTTCGTTGCCTTGGCAGCGTTTGTGTTTGTACGGGACCTGCCCCGTCGCACATCATCAGCTCAGCTGTCATCTCGCCGAGTTTGTACAACCGCAGATTGGCGGCTTCATTCCGTCTTTTTCCGTTCTGCCGCGTATTTTAAAAACTCAACCTAATTTTATGGAGAAAATCAATTTAATCTTATATAGGAAACGTAGAATTCAAGAATTTTTCATGAAATGCAAAAAGACAACTCTTTGAAAGTGACAGCAGGCTCACGATGAACGTATGTGAGCTTGCCGGGTCCGCCTTGGTATGTGAGCTCTGTCTGGTCCAAAACGACTTTAACATTTGTCACTTGCAAAGGCCCACTGTACCTTGTCGAGCGCTCGAGTGAAATTTTGGAGCCTTTCTCCAATCCAGGCAGTATGTCTGCAGCCAGCAGATGCACTCATTGATTGACTGAATCGCAGGCCAGGAAAGCGGTCCAGAAACTTGCGATGAGATGCTGATACCTGAAGGCTGGAGCGCGATCAATGCACTTTGAATGTGGAGGTGAGGAATCCAATCAGTACAGGAGCAGTAGGAGTAGTTGCCCTGTCAGCATTGTTTTTAGGCACAAGTTCAGGATCGAGCCCAGCATGCTTGAATAATCCCCGCGATTCAAAACTTTGCCACCACAGAGATGATTGTGCATTGCAAGAGACCTTCTTCCTTTCTTTGAAACGACGAGGCTTTCCGGCCTGTTGCTTCTCTCTCTCTCTCTCTCGTTTTTCCTTCCATTCACCATTCAGGCAGTCCTTGATTTTCTGGATGTTCGATCAAATACAAATTGTTTCTAGCACGTGACGCAGAGATCACTAGGTCCAGGCCTTTTGTTATCTGGAGCAACTGTGTTCGTTGACCTAGATTTGCCACCACCTTGTCTGTTTGTGGAAACATCAGCAGTTCAAGGAGGTCAAACAAGGCCAATGGAATTGTGTCCGTGTCTGATTGCGGGCAGAATCTGTTGTGATCATTTGAGACCAACCAGCCGTTTACTTGGTCGGAGCAAAACCTTGCCACATGTCGGGCTTAAATAACAGTACTGCTATGTACTCCTATGTATCTGCCCAATGTACTTGCTCTTGGATTATTACACCAAGGACTAACAATAAACTGCCGTTTGACCATCGTTAAGTGCTCTGAAATTTCTAGATGCCCATGCTTACCATTTGCTGTTTAAGTAGAATCACCTGCTTCAGTGGGCAAACAAAAATATTCAGGCCACATTAGACGCTAGTTCTAGCCTATTTGTTCGATTGCATAACGGTAGAGACAGTAGAGTGCAATCTCAAACATTGCTACTTACCATGGGAAGCTAAGTAGCTGGTCAGATATATAATAACCACCGTAGCGTCAGCCTTAGTGCTTATCACGTGAGGCAAAAAAAAAATGCTAAATTATCCATTTCCATTGAAAATTAACAAAACAAAAATAAATCTAGATCCTCTCAAGTGGAGGACAAAATTCAGACACGCTACAGGAATTAGAATAGAGTTCAAACCGTTCAATTTAGAATCAACGATTCAGATTCATCGCTACAGTACATAAATAATACTCAATGAACAATATTTTTGCAACAGCGAACCTCTAAAATAATTCTTTCTATAGTGTTAATGCAGGGTGCTGTAGCACATGCTACAGTACCTTGATTTTTATCCTCTGCTTAAGAGAACCTAGATCCTGTTTTTTTCTACTCAAAGAAAAAGATGTTACGGTGCTTGAGAGGTAATCAAGATACCTTCATCTCTTCAATTAATCTTATCTGCTGATTTTTAAAAATTGGTATTAAGCCTATCATTTTTTTTAACAGATCTACTATTTTGATAGGTTTAACTTAGATACCTCCCTATTTTTATTAAATCTGATCATGGATGGTTGTGGTTAACGAAACATTGTAATATCTTTCCTTAAAGAACTATGTCGCAGACATTGTCACAAACATAGAAGACAGCCCCAAGGTGGGGCAATCTATCAACAGTACATGAACAATCAGATGAGCAATACGCAAACGACTTAGCAATGCTGCATCAAGCCACTCGAGTATACAGTGCCATACCAAGCCACCCAAGAATAAGGCAATACACCTAGCAAACACCCAAGCCTAAAAGGATGTCGACATTAGCTTCATTTCACCATGAAGCTTCACTAACACTTACACCTGCGGAACCTTCAACTCGTACCAGAGGCCTTCCTCTCCTCCGATGGCTTCATTGCCGTTGTTCTCTGGGCGTAGACCTTCTGCTTTGCCTTGATAGACTCCGTCATGCTCATGTAGTTGGGCCTCGCCGTAGCGTTGTCCTTGTCTTCTGTCTTCTCCGACATCCCAAAGGTGGAGAACGATATCGGAGTAGATGCAAAACACGAAGATGGCGATGCAGAGCTCTCATCATTGTGCAATTCGGTGCTCAGAGACGAGATTGACTGAGCTTTGAAACGGTGATGGTCGGTGTGCGAGTGCGATGCTCCCGGCGGTTTTGCGCTGACCCGTTTGCTGACATGGTTCTTGCGCACCTTCACTGAATTCGGTTCGGAGAAGTTTCCAAGCACACCGAAAGAATCCTCGCGGTTCTTGGACGATAGGAGGTCCGGCGAGCTGGTATGGGTCTGGTTGTGCTCCTCCATCAACCTGTTCTCCCACGGCCGTGCTGCCATCCATCTCTCTAGCCAGCTCCAGTTTCCGTTGCTCTTGTCCAAATGCTGATGCTTGAGCAGCAGACCAGAGTGGTTCAATAGGCCATTGGAAGCATGCTTCGGTGGCTGCAGAACAGGCAGAAAATCGTTACAATTCATTCAGATCAAAGTCCTAAGAATCAATGCAGAGTGTTTTTATACATTGCATTTCGCAGCGCCATCAAGCTGCTGCGAATAGGCGTAGGCGATGGCTCGCTCGCGCTTGATCGCTCCTTCCTGCCGTTTCTGCAGTTTCACCCTCACTTCTTTCAACGTTCCCTGACTGTCACACCACCCTTCCTGAAAAACAAAACAGAACTGAGTTTGCGTTGGTCCATCGCAAATCCTGTTGGAATTCCGGCGAACTCTGAACTCCGGCGAGCACCTGACAACAATGAAGAACACACACCAAACACAGAGAAATTTTGTGCCGCTAAAAACGTTTCAGCTTTTTTGTTGTATATTGCTTGATTTAAAGGGAAAGAAATACCAAACTCCACTACTCTAAACACGCGCGCCAAAGATCCACGATCTGGTCACGTCGCCTACAAACCTGAACACGACACACACGACGCACGAACGTGCTCTGCATGACCACAGCATGCTCAAGCTCCCTAAGACTCGTTCTGCCACAACCGGCAGGCTTATTCAACTGAACGGAAAAGTAAAAGAGCTCAGGATTACCACTAACAAATCCGACATGCATGACCTTCTACATCAATCAAGTACTAAGAGCATGGAAGTCTTTGGGGACAGAGGACGGTGACCTCGGCTTCCCGGAGGATGTCCATCTGGGTGCGGCGCGCCTCGAGCAGCTTCTGCACCGCCTGGCCCTCGGTGGACATCCGCACCCGGCGCGCCCGGATGCGCGCCTGTACCCGCACAAGCGCCTGCATGCACCGCAGCGTCACCGCGGCCTGCTTCCGCACCTTCCGCCCCCGCACGATCGCCTGCAGCCGCACCAGCCCCTTGAGCGCACGCAGCGCCCGACAAGCCTGCACACACGAGCCCGTGTCAAATCGTTACAGAGAGCGAGACGGACCCAAGAAGAGAAACGATGCGGAAACGCGAGTACCAAGAATCCGCGGAACGCGGTCTGGATGCGGATGGAGGCCCACTCCTGCCGGACGGCCATGAAGTCCCTCGCCGGGGCGCGCGCGACGGTGACGGCGGCAGCGGCGAACGGGTCGGCCGCTGCGGCCACCGAGGTGTCGTCGGAGGCCTCTGACGCCGCCGAGCGGTGGCTGCCTCTCGACCCGCGCCACAGGGAGCCGTGGTCGCCGGAGGAGCTCCGCCAGAGCGTCCACTTCCGCCCTTTCCCACGCCCTCCTCCATGAGCTGACGGTAGCTGCAGCATGCCCTGAACATGAATAAGTGGGAAAAATTTGCAGTTAATCCAGATTTTTTTCTTTGACGAACAGAGGAAGAAAATCTCAGCCTTTTCTAGGCTAATAGATTCTAGAAGATGTCAGAGAAATCTCAAGTGAGAATCCAAAATCCAATGGAGCAAGGATCTTCGGAATTGTAAAATCTTTGTGGATTCAAACGAGGCCCTAATCACAGCATGATCTAACAACTGATTTTTGAAGCTGGATTGCACAGCGAAGGAATCAGTGTAGTACTAGTACACAGAGAATGAAACAGACGCTTCGGTGAGCACTCCTATATTTTGCCATTCTGGGCAAAAGAGGATCAATCGTTGGTGTTCTGCGCCTGCTATCGAAAGGGAAACAGCTCAACTCCAATAGGAGAGATCGTGCAAAGATACTACAAAATCTGCCCCGGAAAAATACCACCGAACAAAGATTGTGCGCAAATAAAATCTTTTCCAGGTTAACGGCGCATATCAATCAAGAAAACCACAACAAAAAGCAGCAAACAAAAAAAAATTGGAAGCCTTCTTTTTTTTCTTTCAATAAACCAATAACATCATCTTGCACACACCTTGCAGTCTTCCTTCTCGGGCTTCTTGATCCCAATCAACGATTTCACCCACTTCCCGGTCCCTCCCATCTGCGCCCTTCCTCCTCGCCAAGAACAGCGGCGTCGGATGAACAAGGAAGAAGCAAAGGAGTGGAGATCGGCGCAGCTCGGAGACGCGAGGCACCCAACACGGCAGCAGCAGCAGCAGCCTTTGCCAAGAACAAGGCGAGAGACCACGAACAGGGGAAGAGAGACGGAGAGGAGTGTGACAAGGAGGGTTGTGCGCGTGCGCGTCTTTGCAGTGGGAGACTGCGAGAGAGCGCGTCGGGGAACGCAGGCGAGACCGCGAGGAGACACTCGGAATTTGAATTTCGAAGTGGAGGGAAGTGGTCAGGCGGAGTGGTGCGGGCAGCTTGCTATACTGGCTGCAGGTGCGTGATAAAGGCAGGGCTCTCTGGGCAGGGGCAGCAGCTGCTCCCAACATAACTACGATTAGTTAACTCCCCTAATCCCTCAGCTAACCAAAAAAAAAACAAAGCAGCTCGGGATTGAAATCCCGCGTAAGCGTAAGTAGAAACTGAAAATTTATGTGTTTGAAGATCAACATTTGGCACGGTCCAAGCTCGGAAGCAGGAAGGATCCTATGGACCCCAAATTTTTTGTTCTGACGTTCAGCTCCGCTGCTGCTCTTTTCATTTCACATCGGCATCGGATTCGCCGCTTTTTTCCACTGTCGTCGTCGAGCCTGATGGACGGCTGGAGCACGTTCATAGGAAATCTCGTGGTTTTCAACCTCGGACCCCGTGCGCGCGAGCAGCGGGGAGAACAGCACTGATGAGGCTTTGCTGCTTTTACGTGCTCGCTCTGCTCGGTTTTTTGTGGTAATAAGCCCTCCGACAGATGCGAGTGTGTTTAGGACGGAGAGAAAAGATGGCAGGATTCGCCGTTCGCGGTCCATGGGTCAGGGCACCTCCAGCGTTGGGAATAAGATGGTGCTGAGGAGAAGAATAGAAAAAATCTTGGGTGCTATACATTGAAGTGATAGTGCTAGCATAAAAAAAATAAAGCACCTCAAGCTCAATCTAGCAACTGGTGCTTGGACTGAAGAAATATTATTTTATAGATAGAGTAATAGGCTAAGTAGATATTACAAATACTGTAATAGTATAAGAAGCAATTTGTTAAATAAAAATGGGACTCACCTCTAAGTGATGCTAAGGTGCTATGCACAAACCAAGCATTAGGTGAGGTGACATGGTGCTAGCGCATTTTTGTTTCCAAACGTTGCAGCTGCTCTCAAAAAACTGTGTGACACGGTGACACCGACTAGTACTAGCAGCAGTACTTTTCTGAGGTGTTTTGTGCCTGCGTGTTTGCGTATGTGTGAGTTTGCTGTTGCAAGAGGTTTAGATCTCACTTAAAAAAAATTCAAGTTTTCTTTGAAATGCGAATTTTTTTTTGTTTTTTATATTTTTATGTGAAATTAAACTGATCCTTTTAAAATTTATGTGCAATTTCGGTGAAATTCCTTCGCTCCAAAGAGCCCTCAGATCTCTAAAAAAAAACGGTTGGCTGGAGATAGGTTTTGGCTGGACCAACGAATGGATCAAATGATTTCCTCCGTCTCTCTCATTTCTGGTTTGGAGTACTACATGTCGTGTGATGTCCTACGTGCCCCGCTTGACTGTCAGTCTGTGAGACTGCTCCCGTCAAGTGCACCAGAGTGCATGGAAAGGATTTGTGGGTTATTTATTAACAGGGAGAATAATCAAAGTACCTTTTCTGTGAACAGTGGAGTTCAAATGGAACTGAGGTTGACATCTATGGCGGTCCATGCGAAAACGAGTCGTGCAGTGCAGGTTAAAATTGACACAAATTTGAAGTAGTACACGACAGGAGCTCAGCATATTCGATCTAACCGTACAATGCTTTACTAAATGGAGCAATCATCGTTACGAAATCTGTAAAAAAAAAAAACAATCAACACCATCCACTTTCTGTATCGCAGGCGAATATTGCCCCCCAGACACAAAAACGGCACGGATCAGACCTCGCCCACAAATTCCTGGCTCATGCAGGGCCAAAAGCGCATCCATGTGCTTACCCCCTTTGAATCGTGGAAAAAATTCTGAAATCCTACATTTGTTCAATAAAATTGACCTAATTCTTGTACTTATGAAATTCCTCTAATCATTCTTGTAAAAATTCATGTGTTCCAAGTAAGCCTTATTTCAAAATTAATACTACAAACAAATGTCGTTACTGCAAACGGACTACTCCCTCTGCTCCTTTTTGGAGTAATTGTCATTCTTTTAAGCTTATCCCATAGTCTGATCTGCAGCACTTTACTGGCATCATTTTTAATCATTAGGGGCCCATCATCTTGATCCAGCTCGTTCTAATTTAATGATAACGATCTCTGACCATTCAAACAGGCTAACATTAACTAGCATCTCCTGCCTGCCTATGGGCATGTTTGATCCCATTCAGTGGAGAACTGTTTGCACGTGTACCTCAGATCATCAGTTCAAACTCGTTCGAAATTGCCGCCATGAGTTGACAAAGGCCCTGTTTGTTTCCCTAGTGGATTATTGCCGTCGTGAGTTGACAAAGGACCTGTGCGTTTAGTTCACGCCACACCGCGCCATAACTGTGGCGCATGGTGCCCACCAAACGTCCTCACCACAAGTCGCCAGAACTTCGGCTTACGCCACATGCTGCAGTTCATTTTTCACGCACTCACGGCGCGGCCGCAGGTTTGACGTGGCGCGCTTAGGCGAGAGCCAAACAGGCCTCTAGATTATAATCTATAATTATATAATCTAGATTATATTTTAAAGATTATAATCTATGTTTATCTGTTTGAAAGTTTAAATTATTAATTAAAATATTATTTTTATTTGTATTAATGAAGTATTATGAATGGTGAAATGTATGTTGTTGAAATAATGAAATGACATGGTGGGTAATTTAGATGAAAAAATATAGATAGTAGATCTTTTATAGCAAATAATTTAAAATAATCTCTTTTAAAATAGATTATTAGATTATTATAATCTGAGTAGATTATTAAATTATTATAATCTGAGATCTCAGATTATATAATCCAGATGAATAATTTACATGTTTATTTTCTAATTATATTATTTTGTCTAGATTATATAATTTAAATAAATTATAATATGAAACAAACAGGCACGAAGGTTTATTTGGTGCCTTATAAAGAAGGAAAGGCATCCGTCCAAAAGACAAAAGAAACTGCAGCAAACACGAACGCCGTTCTTGCCATTCGCATCTAGAAAAGGGAATCTCGAGATTTGAACTTGCGATCAGCTTTATCCCATATGGCGCTCACTGTTAAACAGCAGACAGAAACGTCACAAGAGCAGGTAGGAATTTGAGCTTTATCCCAATTGGTGCTCACTGTCAGACAACAGACAGCAAATTCACAAGAGCAGGTAGGGATTTGAATTCAAGCTCTCCAACTTGTCTCGTCATCTGTCCTGGAGTACTCAAGAAGCGATTAAAAAAAAACACAGGATTCATGCCCCTAAGAAATTGCAGATCATTGTCCATAAATTTTGAGGTTGTCCCCTGTCAAAAAGTAACGAAAATACCCTTTGATTCTGCGTTATCACCAAGAAATATCGTCATATTACTCATAAAAACAGAAAGAAATTTCAACACGAGCTTATTATATTGTCAATAAAAGGGTATTTTGGTCCATTTTTATTTGATAACTTTAGGGATCTCAATTATCATTTTTCAAAGTTTATCTACTGGCCATCTTTACCTGGTTGACATTCGGACACACTACTTAGGGCCCATTCGGTTTCTCTCATTCCACCTGGATTAGATGTTGATTAGGGGGGATTAAATCCATTTCAAGTGAGGTGTAGATTCGATCCTGTTCATTCCACTCCGGTACCCTTACCAACCAAACAAGAATTTAGTGTAAATTTCCACTGACTGATTTGTCCTAACGTCAGCAAAAAGAAAATAGAGTTCCTACATCCATCATATTTTAGCATCTGTCATTTTTTTATGTGAGCACAAGCATTAAGGAGTGAAAGTGTGGGATGCACAGAAAATAAGTAGGAGAGAGACAGATATTTTGAAAGTAGAAATGTAGTATAGTGGAAAGCAAAAATGACACGTAATTCAAAAATCTAAAATTACCTAGAATATACCCCATCCCAACCAGCCGGCCATAATAATTTAAAAATGAAGGAAATAAGTAATATGGGAATCAGGGAGTACTGTACCATGTATCTAGATGACACTTTTGGATAAATTTTAGGACTTTCGTATTTAGAGGAAAATAGGTAATGACATAGCTTCAGAATGTGACAACTACAAAACAAAATGGAGGACTCGGGAAAATGGGCCTACACTTGAGTTGTGGGCTCATATTTACATGAGCCATTTATGCAGGCCGAATCTAACCAAAGCAAACACGGCCTGTTTCAGAAGTTGGGCTCTTCTGTAACTAGAAGTGGTAAAAGCACGAGCCCATTTATAATTTAAACTGGTCCTTATTAAATTTTCATCTAAAAATGAATAAACATTCGATTTGATTCTAATTTAATCTGTCCCTATCAAGGTTTACAAAACTGTTCAGACTGGGCCGGTTTTCACGAAAACAGGTCAAACCAGTCTGGCTCAATTTGGGTGGTTCACCCGCTTTCGGTTTAATAAATTTAAAAAATTGAAAATTTAAACAAATTTAAAAATTTGAAAACCGGTCAAACCGAGCGGTTTACCGACAAAACCAGTGAAAAACTGCTAAAACATTCAAATTTGAAAACAGTAAACCAAAAAAACGATTGGTAAATCGGAAAAACCAGTCAGTTTTCTCTCAAAAGTTTGAGTTTTCGCGGTTTACTGTAGCAATGTTTTTGGTTTTCGCGAAAAACAACCAAATCGAAGCCACAACAGTTTCCAAAACCTTGGCCCTATCAACATCTTTTTTTTAAAAAATCATTATCAGGCCTAAGAACATCTCCAAAAGCTTCCTCTTAACTCTCTCTAAATCAAATTATCAGTAAAAATGTAAAAAAATCTTCTCCAATAACTCCCCTAAACACCTCACTAATTTCGAAGATTCTTCAAAATTCGTCTGTTGTAGATCTGGTGAAACTTTTTGGGATCCCTTATCCTATCTTTCATACAATTAACAGCGAGATTAGTTGTTCACTAGGTTTAAATTTAAACTATATTTTGGAGAGTTGTTAGAGGAGAGAGCAAGTAGACTTTAAAATTTTTTTGGCTGACCTCAAAAATTACTTTTTGGGTGATTTTTTTAGGAACTATTGTAGATGCTCTAACTCTAATTCGACCTTGTTTGGACAGACCAATTGGTGCTCCAAGCGAAACACAAGGTTAAGGACGAAAAATATAGAAAACAGAGTTGGTAAACAAAACTTAATTTCGCTAGATGAATGGAGCAAAACTTGAAATTTTCATCACCACAAAGTTCACGGAACTTTTATCCCTTTTACCAGCAGTTTTGACGTCTAGAGTCGTAGAATAAAGACACATGGGGACTTTCGTCCATCTTTTTGGCCCCAAATAGGGCAGATAAACAACTCAACAGCTTCATCATTTCAAAACGAGCGAATTATTTACGATTGCAGAACTACTTTCTGCACTGATTTAGTTATACTTACATATATTTCCAAATCTACGTATTACACAGTGCATCAGCATCCGTGGCCGCTCGCAAATCAATCAGAGTAAGGACAGCAAGCGACTTAAGAAAGGGAGGGCCGCGGAGCTAGCTGCTCCTGCTCGTCATGGATCGAAGAGGGCGGCGCCGCACTTGCACTTCCACCCGACGGGCACGTAGTTGGCGCCCTGCGGGCGGAGGAGCTGCCCCTCAGCGGCTGGCACCTGCACGGCCGTGCACGGCGCGCAGCCGCCGCACTTGCTCGCGCAGAACGGCGGCCTCGATCCCAGCCTGCTCAGCTGCTGCTGTCCATGCTCTCCGCCACCGCCGCCGCCAATGATCTGTAAACGATACGCACCGGCGCGCGCATCAGCATAACTAGAAGCATGAATGCTGTCAAGCACGGATGCTGCAATGGCTAATGCAGCATCGCAGAGACAGATGTGAAGTAGGCATAGCACCTGTGACGAGTGCGAGTCCTCTCTGACATGCACCAGCTGCTGTCCGCCGGCAGGGATCACTTGGCACAAGCACCGGAATTCAGGAACGGAAAATGAAACATCCTTGATCTCTCCAGCAGCATCAGCGTTCGAAACCTCACCTTGAGAGTAGGGCATGGTATTCAGAAGCAGCAGGAAGAACAAGAAGAGGAAGCAAGCCGCCATGTTCTGCCGCCGCAGACGACGACGAGCGTCGCCCCACATCGCGAAACGCAGCTCCAACAAACTGCAGAGGCTACTCATTGCTCTCTCTCCTTCGCAATCGCCACGGGTAGATAGATAATCTTCCACTTGCGCTGTTCGCTCAGTTCAGAGAGAGAGGGAGAGAGAGAGAGAGAGATGCCTCCCAAGTTCCCAACAATCCATCCCTCCGGCCCTCGGCTCCCTTCTCTTTCTAGTTTCTCGGACCAAAAGGATCATGCACGTGGCAATGCCGCCAAACAGATGCGTACACCGCAATTGTCACCGTGGTGATCGCCAGGTCCCCCATGGCCTGCCCGTTGCTCTCTGCACGCTGGCTCGCTCACCTCGTCTCAGACTCAGAGTTCGCCTGTGCTGGAGCAGCGTCGAAAGGCTACGCGGTAGGGAGGAGCGGGTTTAAGGAAAGCGCGCAGGCTTTATCGGGCGCACTAAGGAAAGGTTCGTAGGAGCGCGCAGCCGAAAGTTGCAGGGCATCGGCCAAGGTTTCGTGAGCCTCTCAGCCGTCTGTTCTGTGTACATCAAGGAGCCATTTTTACTCTGCAGCAGAACAGGGGAAACAGTAGAGCTCGACGAGTTCGATGTCTCTACTATTTCATTCTTGCTGCTCGAACTTTTAAGCTCCTATGAAACGCGAGAATTTTTTTTGTTTTATATATTTTTTTGTAAAATTAAATTAATTTCTGTGAATTTTTTATGAGATTTATGCGTTTCAAAGGAGACGTTACGGAATGGTAGATGGTAGATGAGGTAACAGGGTGTAAGAACGGTGAAGTTTTCAGTGCGCATGTAATAAAAAGGTCAAAGTACGCAGTAACGCAGATGTTCAGCCAAGTACAAAGCTGCATAAAGTATCCTCGGTCAATCATCAAAAGGATGAATCCGAACACCGGAACTAATTATCATTTGGTCAGCAAACCACAGCAGAATCAATTTCCTTTCAAATTCAAGCATCTTCAGCTGTCCATAATACACCAGACCCGAGTTGCCGGCGATAGTTACAGACGTTTACAACGTGCAGGGCTGTAAGTACTCACTCTGGTCCCTGTACAAGCTAAAATGTGCATAACTATGTGCTTTGTAAGTCCAACAGATAACCGTGGATCATATCATGCGACGCTCGACTGTTGGAAGTTCCGGGAAGACGGAACGTGAGGATATTAGTACTGCAAAAACGGCGAGAGCAGGAACAAGGCGTCCTTCACCTCCTGGGTCGAACGGCTCCGTTCGTCGTCGTCGTCGACGATGACGAGGATGGACGGGCCGACCTGTCAAACTCCTCCTTGTCCACGCTGAACGCCTTGTGCAGCACGTCGTGCAAGTCTTGGAACCTCCGCTTCTTCTCGATGGACGTTTCTCTTCCGAGCAAAGCCAGTTCATTTTCATCGTCCATGATCTTGTCGAGTACGTTTGAACAGCGTGGGAAGAAGCGTTTGCCAAGTTCCACTGTCACATAAATTCAGCTCGCCATTAGTCCACATTCCACATTGCTTCCACATACTTAGACTAGTATTCAGCAACTTTTGTTTAGACAACGTGAGTGGTCGTTCTCAATGAGCAGAAAAAGGAGAAATAAAATCCATGATCGATAGGTTTTATTAGCTCTAAGTCATGTTACATATAGTTACAATAAAGGGAATGGAACAAATTTTCTTATTGTTTGTTAGAAGATGAGTAACTGACTTGAAGGGTGAACAAAAACGGAAGAGTGCCACTTTCCATCACAAGTGACAAGATAAAGATGTGAAGAAGAAATTTGAGCAAACTGATCACTAAAAGGTTTTGTGATTAAATAAAGGCAATTTGTGTCACCTGTTTTAGAAAGGGCTCTCATCCGAGCCAAGTGTTCTTCCCTCATTAAGAAAGGAGTATCATTTAGATCAACAGCTGTCAGCTGCGTCTCAGAACCATGGGTGAATTCCAAAGTTCCATCCACTTGAGCAATGTCCATAGCTACCTTTGCCTCCATGGGAAACATTATTCTCGCCAGAGCAACTGTTGAAGATACAAAATAATTATAAGAAAGCATAATTTTCACGAGAATGAAGTCCAGAACCCTATATGATTTTACACACTTTGAAATTTAGAGATTACCTCGGTTTTCAAGATACAACAACTTTCCGCGCAGATTGTCGCCTGCCAATGCAAGAGAAACTGATGCCTCCCCAAGTTGCGGATCTCTTCTCTCAGCTTGCTCTAGTATCTCAATACATAACCTCTCCTTAGGAGAAGGTTTTCCATCTTCAGTAGGCTGGCAGTAATCCCCACGTTTGGTAAGCCTCTTAGATATCTGTACTGCTTTTCTGTAGTCAAATGTAAGATCCGATGGCCGAGCTCCCTTGGTCAAAAGCGAGACAATGATTTTAGGTTCCCTTCTCATTGCAGCTATATGAAGAACTGTGTAGCCTCTTGGGTTCCTAAGATTAACATCTGCAAGTGCGAGATCCAGGATCTCTGTTGTAATTTTTGAATCACAGTGTTCGACAGCGTAGTGCAACGCATATGCGTCATCAAGATTTGTCCTCCCTTCCTTGAGCAACAATCTGACTAGCTCCACATCATCAGAGTCAAGGGCTCTGTGTATCCTTCTCACATTAATGTTTGGAAAGCCCTTGTCTTCAGGTGAAACTAATCCTAGACTAAGACGTGCTTCAACAATTTGCTTGATAACATCTGGAGGCAATGCCTTCTCAAGAGTAATCATATCAAGATTTGACGTAACAACAATCTCAAGGCATTTCTCAAGCAGTTTCATACAAGATTTCTTGCATAAGTTGGCAACAGATAAGATCAAGGGAAGATTATCTACTTCAACGTTACCAAGGACATCAAGGAGACGGCGCTGCATTGAAAAGTTGAGAACACTTTGCCTTAGTTAATTCTTAAATTAATGATAGCATGCATTCTTGAAATGAAACTAAGCTAGCTATAACAAAACCTCATTGTTTTACCATAAATGTAGAAATAGAACCACCAATTGAAAATATAAGAATGTAAAAACAGCTCCAAGCTACTCGTACAATTTCTGTAACAAATTACTGTCAGAAATGGAGTAGTAAGTTGCTAAGGCGAACAGTAGGATGTCCTGTATGGAAATCAGTAGGAGATTCCCCTACAAAAAAAAAAAAAATCAGTAGGAGATGCTTTGCAAGTGCAGACCACCTCAATTCCATATAAGACAACTGTGAGCATGGCGAGGTCAGAGCTTAGGACTACTGGGTTCTACCATCCCCTTTGAAAGGAAAAACTAATGATGCTATAAAAAAAAATCAGGAATTAATTGTTTCAGCACTTTGAACAGGTTTCTTCAGAGCAGGGTGAAGGAGCTCGCCTAATATATTACAGTATAGCAATGAGACGTAGGCACAATTCTCCTCTCTGTTCAAGAAAACAAACTTTCATGATTATATACAGAATGGTTCCTGATCTTGCATCTTTTTTCCGCACTGTATTCCTTTTCTTGATACCACCACCCCTTTTTTCAAATGATGACAGTATGATAGCTTGTTTAGCCAACATATAAATTATAGATGTCATCTTTACAAGTTCATCATGAATTCGAAAACTGAGGGAGCAAGTCATTGGAATTTTTTACCTAGAAAATAAGTAATAAATGTTCACTTGTTGCCTGCCACTTTTTATCATCATTCCACGACGTGAAGCATGATCAAAAATTAGAAGTGGAACAATTGTGGTGTTTTGTTTGTTTCAAAGTGTGACCCATAAGCACAAGCAACCCATAATTGGTAACACATAGGTCAAGCTTTCTCTACTCAATGTTTTAGAAGGAAACTTCCTTTTGTTGAAGGCGAAAAAGCAGAATGCATCATCAGCATTTCAGTCAGTGTAAATGTACAAACTTCCGGTACAACAGATCAGTGACTTATCAATGTGCATCTTTAGCATAGCACTTTGAAACTGATCACGTACCGGACTGGGCCATTACCAACTGAAACACGTTTACAGTATTGGATCTATTGCACTTATACCATCGGAACAGGGCAAAGGTTTGGACTGGCTGAGGACTCATGGTGCATTGCTTCTTGAAGCAGCTTTCATTTCCTCAAATCGGTGCACGATGCAGACACAAAGTGATTGCTACCGGTTATCTTTGGGTCGTATTTGGAAAGGTCGAGCTCAGGACGAAACAGAGGGAAGCAGTTCTATTCCTACAGGATGACATGAACACGATACTATTCCAGAGGCCATAGCTCGTGCACACGTGCAAACAGTCTGACAATAACAGACAACATAATTTGTCCTGTTATCCATCGAGCACTTCGCCCATCACGATACTGTCGGCATTGCAATGGTCGAGCTGAACTGGTTATTCTCAAACTCGGTTTCCAGAAGGCGATGAAAGAAAACGTGTGTTATTTGATTCATGATTTGCATAGCCGAGAGACCTCGTTCAGCAAGAAGATGCGATCCCATTTCTCGTTTAAACAAACATTAACGCGCGCGACAGGGGAAAAGAAACCTAAAGAATAGATGAGCCATACGCATCCCAGACTCCCCGTAAGCAAGCACAGAGGGAAAAAAAAAACAAGAGCCACCATGAAGCCCGTGCACAGGAGGCATCTTGGCGGCGCGCGCGGAGTGAGAGAGTCAGGGAGATTGAGGCGGACCTGGAAGAGGTTGGTCAGCTCGGCGACCTGAAAAGTGTGTGCAGCGAAGAGGACCTGCGCCATGAAGGCGACGGCGGGGCGGCACCCGACGTGCGCGCAGCCGTCGTCGTCTACGCAGACGCACGCGGCCTTGGGCAGGTCGCCGACGCGGCCGCAGTAGAGGTACTCGATCACCAGCAGCAGCGCCTCGTGCCCGACCTCCACCTCCTCGCCGAGCAGTTCGCGGAGCTCCACCACCCCGTCCCGCTCCGCCCCGCCGTCCTCGCCACCCGCGCGGCGAGCGAAGAAGTCGCGGAGGAAGGGGCTGCGCGCGCAGAGCACGCACCGGTGCACCCGCAGCTCGGGCGCGCCGGGCGCCGCGACGAGGCGTGCGTCGGCGAGGAAGCCGAAGTCGTCCGGGCGGCGGAAGGCGTCCGCGATGTTGTCCGAGAGGCGGCGCAGCGCCTGCACGTCCGCGGCCGCGTCGGACGCGCCGTCCACGGAGACGCTGTCGGAGTCGGAGGACGTGATGGCGGTGACCTGGCTGTCCATGGGCTCCATTGCCGCCGTCGAGTTGAGTCGAGTCGAGACGAGCGCCGAGGAGGAGGGAGCCGGGAAGGGGCGCGGAAAAGGACGGAAGGAGTTGTGGGATTAGTAAACGGCGCGTGGGAGGTGGCACCGTGGCAGCAGGGCGATCTTGCGGCTTGGCCCCTTCCTCTGTGGATTTTTCAGGAACATCCACAGTTGACGGGCACAACTTTTGTCACTTTCTGCTGCTGTGCCATGTATGGAGCCAAGTACGTATGTCTATCCGTTAATCCGCATTTGTCTTTGACTGTACGGCCTGCTTTTCTTCCATGATCTCCGAACTTGATTCGTACCTCTGCCTTCGCTCATGTAAACTTTGTTATATTCAATCTTGACAGCTCATCACAAAATCAACATAGATATTATCGGGATCACGTACCCCAGATAATCGCGCTCGGACGCGTGAAGGTCAGGGGTCGAGCGGTCACGGGTCTCGATCCCCCAGCGGCGACCTACGGCGGTCATGTCTTAGCCGCGCGGAGGCGCGAAGACCCCGGTCTCCGGAGGTCGATCTCGAGGAGCGACCCCTGAGAGTAGGTATCGCATTATGGTATATTTACTCTGATGGGCAACTACCATCCGTCCTGACGGGACAGAATGAGATTCACCACAACGTCACTCCAGCAAAAAGCTGCGACAGCTATCGAACAAGACATGACAGCACTGTAGCCGACACAGTGGCGTCGGACGAGCATCACTGTACCCGCCGCTGCGCATGACGCGACGGGTTACGACCACGTCTAGACGGAACGAAATGATGGCGACAACGACAGAGAGGCCCACCTGTCGGCGAGATGACATAATCGTGTAAGACCCACTACTTGTAACCCCAACGCCTTCTCTTATATAAAAGGGGGCCCAGAGAGTAATAGAGATGACCGAACATCACCACAAGCAACAGTCACAAACACACGAAAGACAACCACGAGCTCCATTAGAGCCCAAGGGTCCTTGCATCCTTCTGAGCAAGCACCCCTACTCACCCACATTCCGGGTCCTCCCGCGAAGAGAGGATCTCGCCTTGTAACATTATCGTCGAGATAATTCGCTCCCTGGACTAGGGTATTACACCGCTCGAGGTGGCTCGAACCAGATAAAAAACCTCCTCGAGTCTTCTTTAGACTGGGCTATATCGAATCCGAAGGCACACCACCCCTACGATCGTATATTTACTGTGCCGGTGGTCAGAACGTTGACAGTTAGCGCGCTAGGAAGGGGGGCACTTTCTTTTGGTGTGCTCTTGTTTCGGCTTTTCGATGGCCCTATACTTCGTTGTAGGGGACATTTCGGTCTCCCACCTCCGCTTTGGAGGCTTCACGGTCGCTGTCTCTAGAGACGGTCAGTCGTGACAAGTCTCCACTTTCGCTTTTGGGCAGGCTTTTCACTTCAGAAGCTTGGACTTCGTTGCGAGCGAAGGCGGCGAGCTTCGCTTCCAGGCTCCGTGCGGGAGGCGCCCTCGTTGGTGACCCCAGAGCCACCTCATTTTGGGGCACGACCCGTTGAGGGAGTGCTTCACTCTTTATGCCCCGAAGGGCGCGGAGCCGGCGACTCCCAGCAACACGCCGTCGGGCGCCAACCTGTCCCTGCCCCTCATGGTGGACGCCGCCTGCCAAGCCTGGCCGCCCCCGGGACGCACTGACAGCCCCGAGCCTAGGGGTA
>BCLG01000369.1:29683-55036 GCA_001602295.1 Zoysia matrella | reverse complement strand
AGGGAAGTGTACGACCGCGTACGCTTCTACCTCGGCAGCGCGCTTCAACAACCAGAAGCGTCTCTTCGACCACAGCAGTCAGAGACGAAAAGCAACCGCCGGTCCCAGGATCGGCGGAGCTCGACGCGCGACAACCTAGTCGAGGAACGAACAGCACGCAGGGTCGGTCCACCCGCGACTCGGCCCAACCACGACGCCCGCGGCACCATCGACGCCAGACGCCAGGTGAGGAGCGAGCTCCGCACCGAGTCCCGGCGGAGACGCTCCCGCGATCGCTACTACCGACACGGCTCTCTCGACTCAAGGAGCCCGAGTCCTGATGGGGTCGGACCCAGAGCGTTCGAATCGCTCATCCGGCACGCGAAATAACCACAGAGATTTCGCGCCCCGACCGCCATCAGTCGCTACAACAAGGAAACAAACCCCGTTCACTGGCTCGAGGATTACCGTCTCGCCTGCAGGATCAGAGGGGCAGACGACTTGTTCGCCATCTAGTACCTGCCGCTTGTTCTCACTGACTCAGCCCGAGAGTGGCTCGAACACCTCCTTGAGGGCTGCATCCAAGACTGGAGCGACCTGCGCCGAATTTTCGTCGGCAACTTCCAAGGGACTTACACGCGTCCAGGTAACTCCTGGGACCTCAAGAATTACAAGCAGAGGCCCGGCGAGTCGCTTCGGGACTACATCCAACTCTTTTCACGAAAGCGCAATGAGCTCCCCAACGTCGGCGACGCCGACGTCATCAACGCCTTCACCTGCGACACGACGTCCAAGGCGCTCGTCCACAAGTTGGGCCGGAGGAACCCTCAAACAGCCCGAGACCTCCTCGACATCGCCACTACCTTCGCCACCGGAGAAGAGGCCGTGCAGGCCAACTTCGACCAAGGTCGGGCGAAGGACGAAAGGTCAGGGAATAACCATCGAGGAGACCGACCCTTCGACCGGTCCACGGACCGTCGCAACGAGCGGAGTGGCGGCAGCTCGAGCCGCAAGAAGGGCAAGGGTCGGCGCCACAATGATGACTTCGTGGCCGCCGCGGACCACCCAGCCCGACCCTCGACCAAGAAACCGGTTAACCACGACGGCCACTTCGACAAGATGCTCGACCGACCCTACCTCAACCATTCTATGTCGGTCAAGAACACCCTCCAAAATTGCCACCTGGCAAGGAGGTTCTTCAGGAACAGACTCCAAGCCAACTCCTCGGCAGCCAAGACCAACCCTCGGACCAAGGGCGCCGAGGAAGACGAGGGCACGGCTTTCCCCGAGCCGGAGGACTGCCTCATGATCTTTGGCGGCCCCGCGGCCTACCGCGAATCCCGCGGCCGCCAGAAGAGGACCTGGCGCGAGGTTAACGCTGCCGACCCAGCGGTCCCCCGCTATCTCAAGTGGTTCGAGGCCCGATCACCTTTGATAGGCCGATCACCCGGACTACGTCCCGTAGCCCGGGCGCCTCCCGTTAGTGCTCGACCCCATCGTCGGCTCCGTGTGCCTATCGAAGGTGTTCATAGATGGAGGAAGCGCACTCAACATCCTCTATGCCGACGCCTTTCGGGCGATGAAGCTGACAGAGGCCGACTTCCGTTCGACCCACGCTCTGTTTCACGGAGTCATCCTCGGGGGCTACGCGACGCCCCTCGGTCAGATCACGCTCCCGGTCACATTTGGTGACCGAAGCAATTTTCGGACCGAGTCGCTCACCTTCGAGGTGGTCGACTTCACCGGCGCCTATTACGCTATCTTGGGCCAGCCATGCTACGCGAAGTTCATGGCCATCGCCAACTACGTCTACCTGAAGCTGAAGATGCCCGGGCCGAAGGGCGTCATCACGGTCTCGTCGCGCTTCCAGCACGCTCTGGCGTGAGAGCAGGAGAGCTTCGAGCTGGCCGCTGCCAAATCGGGCCCGGCCCGCAATCCGCAAAGCAGAAGGGTCGGACCCAGCGCTCCACTCCAAACCCGCGTCGTCGATATCTTTCAAACCCGTCGACGACTCCAAGGCGGTCGCTCTCGACCCCGTCGACTCCTCCAAGGAGGCCAGGGTCGGGACAGCGCTTTCCAGCGAATAAAAAAGCGCGCTTGTCGACTTCCTCATCCGAAATCGAGACGTCTTCACCTAGGCACCATCGGACATGCCTGGCATCTCGAGAGAAGTCGTCGAGCACTCCCTCGGCATCATCGCGGGCTCTCGGCCCGTCAAGCAGCGACTCCGGCGTTTCGACGACGAGAAGCGCCGAGCCATCGGGGAAGAATTGACGAAGCTCCTGGATGCTAAGTTCATTCAAGAGGTCTACCATTTCGAGTGGTTAGCTAACCCTGTAATGGTGAGAAAGAAGACCGGGCAATTGAGGATGTGCGTTGACTACACGAGTCTCAACAAAGCCTGCCCGAAGGACTCCTTCTCTCTCCCGCGCATTGGTCAGGTGGTTGACTCGACCGCCGGGTGCGAAACCCTTAACTTCCTCGACGCCTACTCTGGGTATCACCAGATCTCTATGCGCGAGTCCGACCGGCCGGCCACGTCCTTCATCACGCCCTTCGGGTCCTTCTGCCACGTCACCATGCCATTGGGGCTCAAGAACGCGGGGGCTACGTACCAGCGCTGCATACAGAAGTGCTTCCACAATTAGCTGGGTCGAAATCTGGAGGTCTACGTTGATGACATCATCATCAAGACCCGTCGGACCTCCGACCTCATCCAGGATCTGGAGGAAATGTTCACCAACCTCCGACGCTATCGGATCAAGCTGAATCCCAAAAAATACGTTTTCAAGGTCCCCTCGAGCAAGCTGCTCGGCTTCGTCATCTCCGAGCGGGGGATCGAAGCAAACCCAGAGAAGATCTCCGCGATCCTCAAACTCGGGCCGATCGGCAACGTAAAAAGCGTCCAGAAGCTGACCGGATGCTTAGCGGCCCTTAGCCATTTTATCTCAAGACTTGGCGAGAAAGCAATGCCCTTCTATCGGCTGCTACAAAAAGCGGAGCGGTTCACCTGGACCACCGAGGCCCAGGAGGTCTTCGATCGGCTCAAGGCCCTGCTTTCATCGCTGCCGGTGCTCACATCCCCGACCTAAGGGGAGACCCTTCTACTCTACATCACGGCGACCTCGTCGTCGAGCGAAGCGAGGAGGGTCGGGCTCTGACTATTCAGCGGCCTGTCTACATCGTCAGCGAGGTATTGGCCGACGCCAAAACTCGGTATACCTAGGTGGAAAAGCTGATCTACGCCGTCCACATCACAAGCCGTAAGCTGCGATACTACTTCACGAGCCATCTCGTCCACGTCGTCACCAGCTTCCCCCTCAGAGAGATCGTCGGTGGCAAGGATGCAGTCGGACGCCTCGCCATGTGGGCCATGAAACTCCTGAGGCTCGACATCGCTTTTGTCACTCGGCAGACCATCAAGTCCCAGACCCTGGCCGACTTCGTCGCCGAATGGACCGAGGCTTAAGAACCGTCAACCCCCGACAGCGTCGAGTACTGGACCATGTACTTCGACGGGTCATGCATGCTTAAGGGCACGGGGGCTAGGGTCGTCCTGATCTCCTCGAAAGGAGACAGGTTCTGATACGTGCTGCAATTGCAGTTTCGAGCCTCCAACAACGCGGCCGAATACGAGGCGCTCCTCCACGGCCTACGAATGGCCACCACCCTCGGCGTTCGATGCCTCTACGTCAAAGGCGACTCTGAGCTAGTCGTCAGCCAAGTCATGAAGGTTTCCAGCTGTCGAGATCTGAAGATGAAAGCCTACTGCCAAGAAGTTTGCAAGCTCGAAGACAAGTTCGATGGACTCGAACTCCATCACATTCTACGTCGGGACAACGAAGCCGCTGACGCCCTCGCCAAGATGGGCTCGGAACATCAGCCGGTCCCCGACGGCGTCTTCCTCGAAGTCCTCACCAAACCCTCCACCAGGGTCACGGAAGGGCTGCTCGTCGGACCGAGCGGCGATTCGACCCTCGAACCAGGGGCCGAGGTCATGGCGCTTGCCCCCGACTGGTCTCACGATATCTTCGCTTACCTTCAAGACGGCACTCTCCCGGCCGACCCTGAAGGAGCCAGGAAGGTCATGCGACAGGCCAAGGCATACGTCATCTCGAACGGCGAGCTCTATAAGGGAAGCACGAGTGGTGTACTGCAGCGCTGCATCCCTTAGGAGCATGACATGCACCTGCTTGACGACATCCACTCAAGCATCTGCGGCCATCATGCCGGACCCAGAACCTTCGTCGGCAAAGCCTTTCGACAGGGCTTTTACTGGCCGACGACCATGGCCGACGCCCAAAAGCTTGTCCGAGCCTGCCAAGGCTGCCAGTTCTACACTCGATAGACGCACCTGTCGGCACGAGCTCCAGACGATCTCGATCGCCTGGCCCTTCACCGTCTGGGGACTCGACATTCTCGGACCGTTCAAGAGAGCGCCCGGCGGCTTCACCCATCTCTTCGTCGCCGTCGACAAGTTTATCAAGTGAATTGAGGCTGAGCCGGTGCCTAACATCACTTCGACCCGGGCGGTCGGGTTTATCCACAACATCATATGTCGGTTCGAGGTCCCGAACACCATAATCACCGACAACGGCGCACAGTTCACCGGTCGGCAATTCTGAGAATTCTGTGACGAATATCACATTCACCTGGACTTCGCTTCCGTGGCGCACCCAAGACGAATGGACAGGTCGAACGGGCCAATGGGATGATACTCCAAAGCCTGAAGCCACGGATTCACGACTCCGTCAGAAGGGCGGACGGAAGATGGGTGAACGAACTCTCGTCGGTCCTCTAGGGTCTGCGAACGACCCCCAACAGAACCACCGGGTTCACATCATTTTTCATGACATTCGGAGCAGAAGCGATGCTGCCGATCGACCTCGACTACGACTCTTCGCGAGTCCGAGCCTACGAGGAGGAAAGATCGCAGGCCGCGTTGCAGGACGGCCTCCACCAGCTGCAAGAGGCGCGCGAGGTCGCTGTCCTGCGCTCCGCCAAGTACCAGCAGAGTCTACGGCGACTGCACGCTCGGCACGTCAAAGGTCGGGCGCTCAACGTCGAAGACATTATGCTGAGAAGGGTGCAAACGAAAGCCGACCAGCACAAGTTATCGCCCCCTTGGGAGGGACCCTTTGTAATAAGCACGTCCTACGGCCCGGTGCTTACAAGCTAGCAACCGAGAACGGTCGGGAACTTGCGAACGCGTAGAATATCGAGAACTTCCGACGGTTCTACACCTAATAGAAACAGCTAAGTTCTTGTAACTTCGCTTTCTCTTTTTCGTTTTGGGGTGCGAGCCCTAGCCGTCCCGGCCACTCCCCGCACCTGGGGGCTATTTACCTGCACCCTAGCCAGTGCCAAAACGATCGACCTCGTTTTTCGCTCGTCGTTTATCGATTTTTTGCGCCGGGGTGCCGCTCCCTGTTAACTCGTCACGTCTTTTCGTCTTTTTATTTCCTCGGGATCGGATCCTCGACCCGCGTCAAGCTCGCGGGTGACCCTCAAACGACACTTCGCGCGCGTTTTTCGTTCGAAGCCTTCCCGTGGCTAAACTATCTACGAATCGGGAGCTGATGACGCTCAACGGCTGTATCGGGTCCGACACCCGACCCTACGAGCTATACTCGGCCCATTCGTTTGATTGACGTCGGAGGGGGCGTGAAAAACAGACGCACCATGCAAAGGAGAGTCGGAAATTCACATTCAAACTCAAAACTTCTCGAACTATATTGTTTGAATGATACTCTTTATTAATACGATGACACTTTACATATTTGGATCTATACATAGGGAAACGGCCCGAATCGCTCGGACAGGAAGTCCTCCGTCTTGAAGTCGACGACGGCCTTCGCCCCCGGCTCCTACGTCTCCACCTAGATCGCGTCCAGCTGCTCGTCCGAGTAGCCCGACGCGGAGCCCTCGACGACCCTGCCGAGGTCCGCGTCCGGATAATAGGAGCGGATCAGGGCCAAGGCTGTCGAGGACCCGTCCTCCAGCGCCCTCATCATGACATTGGAGACGATCTCCGGATACCTAACAGAGATCCGTAGGAGCACGACAAATCTCGAGAACGACTAGCCCGATGCCGCCTCAACCAGAGATCGCAAGCGGCGTCAGGCTCGAGGGCTACTGTCGGGATCACGTACCCCGGGTACCTAACAGATCGCGCTCGGACGCGTGAAGGTCGGGGGTCTGGCAGTCACGGGTCCCGACCCCCCATCGGCGATTTACGACGGTCATGTCTTAGTCGCGCGGGGGCGCGAAGACCCCGGCCTCCAGAGGCCGACGCCCGGGGAGCGACCCTTGGGGATAGGTACCGCGTTATAGTACATTTACTCTGATGGCCAACTGCCATCTGTCCTGACGGGACAGGACGAGATTCACCATGGCGACACTCCAGCAGAAAGCTGCGATAGCTACCGGACAAGACATGACAGCACTGTAGCCGGCACAGTGGCGCTGGACGAGCATCACTGTACCCGCCGCTGCGCACGACGCGACGGGTCACGACCACACCTGGACGGAACGAAATGATGGCGACAACGACGGAGAGGCCCACATGTCGATGAGATGGCAGGATCGTGTAGGACCCACTACTTGTAACCTCAGAGCCCTTTCCTATATAAAGGGAGGCCCAGGGAGCGATAGAGAGACGGCCGAACATCACCACAAGCAACAGTCACAAACACATGAAAGACAACCACGAGCTCCATTAGAGCCCAAGGGTCCTTACATCCTTCCGAGCAAGCACCCCCACTCGCCCACATTTCGGGTCCTCCCGCGAAGAGAGGATCCCGCCTTGTAACATTATCGTCGAGATAATTCGCTCTTTGAATGTAGGGTATTACACCGCTCGAGGTGGCCTGAACCAGGTAAAAAACCCCCTCGAGTCTTCCTTAGATTGGGTTATATCGAATCCGAAGGCACACCACCCCCACGATCGTATATTTACTGTGCCGGTGGTCAGAACGCCGACAGATATAATTAGTGATAAATACATGATCTATTATTTTTTAAAATGATTAATGTGGTCTAGCTAAAATGAAGTGTTGGTTTAATGATAAATGGTTAAGATTAAGTATAAAAAATATTACCATGGATAAAGAAAAAAAATAGAGGATAGAACCTAAGTTAAACGGATCCTCTTAGCACTCATTTGGAATGCAGAATTTTTTTTGTTTCTTGCATTTTTTCTGTAAAATTCATGCATTTCAAAGGAGGCCTTATCATATTGGGTCAGATGCATGTGGGCTCCCTACAAAAGTGACCGAGGATTCATTCCATAGTGAAGGTTTCACAGTAATTCAATTTATGTAAGTTTTCTTTTGAGTTCAGTGGTAAACTAGACACTGTTTAGCATAACTTATTGAAAGTTACCTATAAGAGGGTGAATAAGCAACCTAAAATAATTTCTGAAAAATCAAACTCAATGAACTGTCAGACCACCGGAGTCTCTGGTAATGTGCTGGATACTCTGGTCACTGGACTGTCCGGTATCTTGCCGGACACTCCGGTCAAACAGTCACTTTGGACGAAATTTGAAACTAAACAAGTTTTAGCGAGTTCTAGCAAATTCCACTTGAATCAAAAGACTAAAATATAATATAAAAGGTACATCTAAGCAATTAAACAAGCTATAGACTAGAGAGCCAGTAGATCAAAGCAAATCTATGAATATGAACAACAAGAACAATATGATCTTGCAACAATGAAAAGAGTACAAGGAGACATAAGATTTTACTCTGAAGTTCGAGTCTACGAAGGAACTCTACGTCTCCGTTGAGAGGTTCACAAAGAACCGGATCTCACTCGATCATTTCTCTCACTCAACCAACTACAAAGGTGAGGTTGAGTTCTCCACTAGCAAATCCTTTTCGAAAAAGAGGTGAACAAAATTGCCGGGGCGTCACCACACAAGTTGTGAGCTCTCGGGCACGCCTAGCCATCTAGGAGCAAAAGCTCCTAGAGTAACAAACTCGAATCAAAACTCAACGGTGCCGCAAATGCTTAATGGGAATGCAAACACTTATCTCACAATCCCTAGCTCAAATCTTGCAAGCTTAGGCTTTGAAAGGGAGTGAGAAAGTGTTTTTGAGCTCGAAAGTGTTGTAAGCAAGTGTGAGTCGTCTGCCCTCTCAAAAGAGGCTGAGGGGGTATAAATACTCGGGCTCCAAAAAGTAGCCGTTGGACCACATTTTGACTGATTGGAAACTCCGGCACTGTGCCGAACACTCTGATCCATCGGAATCTCCGATAAATTGCTGGATACTCCGGTGAGGGCTCTCGAGTTGGCATAGTCTGAGCCACTGGAGTCTTCGGCACTGTGCCGAATACTCTGGTGAGCCCTCTCGAGTGCGGGCTGCTAGGCCATCAGAGTCTCCGGCACTTTATCGGACACTCCGATGAGCCTTTTCGAGTAAAACCAGTAAGCCTTACTGGATACTCCGGCAATGTGTCAGATACTCCAGTAAGGAGTCTCGGGTTAGGTCTAAGATTTGAGCATTTTTTGTACTTTGAGTCCCCATTGATAGTACGGTATATCTAGACTCAAGAAATGATAAAAACTAGTATTCTTCCATGAGAAAAGACTCCGTGACTTGATTCAAGAAAATTGGGGGTCTTCTTTTTCTTTCAATATTCTTTTCTTCTTTTTAAAACTTCTCGACGGTCAATCCGCTTAACAAATGTCATTACTTCTTCGAATGGTTTGTCATCATCCACCAAAACCCACTAGGGGGCCTAGATGCACTTTCAATCTCCCTCTTTTTGGTGATTGATGACAGCCCATTCAAAGCTTCAAAAAAAATATAATCAATGATTTTGGATGCTTGTGATATATGAAGCTCCCTCTAAATATGTGCATGGACTTGAATTTCTTATTTTAGATTTGAAATTCCAAAATGCACATATTTGAGAGAAAATATAAGAGCTCCCCCCATATCCAAGCATCCATGGGGTGCAAGAAGTGAGTGGACATAACAAGCGTAATGCATATAACAAAAAAATATCCACACAACAACTATAAGAAGATCAAAAAGAACATTTCACCATTACACCACCACATATCATAAGCAACATATCATAGATAGCAACGTAATAATCAAATCTCACAAATAGAGTACGAATAGAGTATATTACAAACCACAAATCATATAGTCTTATACTAACACTCACACAAGTCTTATATGTCTATCATTACAATAATATAAGCCCAAAGACAAAGAAAGATGACATGATAGATATCTTCTCCCTCTTTGGCATCACATCACCAAAAAAGAGAAAAGAATACAAAATGGTAAGCTCAAGGTGTGGCGTCGCTATCTTCATCACCTTCTTCTTCATCGCCTTCTCCTTCACTTTCTCCCTCGGCAGCTGCAACGTCGTCTTCATCTTCTTCCTCACTTGCTTCGGCTCCACCCTCTTGCTCATGTCTTTGGACCAACCGTTGAGCATAGGCAAGAGGATCCCAAAGATTGTCAAAGATAGGAGGAGGAGGGAAATCTGGATACTCGCAGAGAGGAGAAAGTTTGATGTTAAGATGAGAGGCAATCTGATCTTGTCTTGCCCCTAGAGTTTAGAATTGCTCTCGGGTCTCGCGGCGATGCTCTCTAATCTCGGTAGCGTTGTGAGTACACAAGGTAAAGATTGCCATGAGAGCCTGAGCAATGAAGGAAGAAGAAGAAGACTTACGGTACTTCTTCTTAGAAGTACCGTGAGAAGGATGTGTGGAAGGCTCATGCGAAAAAGAATCACCTCTAGAAGATGGAGCTGCTGCACTAGAAGTGGATCCTGTGGATGTCTCAGTGGCCCGAATGTGATAAAGATTGTGCTTCACCTCACAGTAAAGTTGGCCATTGAGCAAAGTGTGAATCATATACATGATTTAGAGAGCATAGCTACAGCTCCAGATCGGTGTGGTAGAGGTGACAATGATTTCCTAGAAGATGAAATCAAAAACACTGAAACCACCTCGAGTGGCATCTGTCTTACATCCAGTAGAGCAAGTTCCTTGCCATCTGCATAACACTAGAGGCATCTCCAGACCGAGGGCACAAGGTGACACGGAACAAGGAGTTGAGATACTTGAAAAAGGGTTTCATCCTGTGCACCTTCTCGAGACTGATGGGTCCAAGCCTTTCATCATAGAGAAAGGCTATCTCCGCATCAAAAAGAACCCGTTCAGAATGAATCTTGTGCTTCCTCAAGTCCTCCTGACCAAAACTAAGATAAGTAGCAAACTGTGAGTAGGAGACTTGGTAGCGGTTGCTCTCTAATGCAGTGGTGCAGTGGAGAATAGGCTGATCTCCATCCCTGTCAATCCAGAGAGTAGTGTAGAACTGAGCAATTATCTCTTCACACTAATCTTGCTTGAGCCCTATGATGTCCTTGCAGCTTTTCTGCTCACAAGCCTCAATAATCTGATCAAAAATAGGATCATCGGCTGCACTCATGTAACTCTAGTCTATCCACTTCATAGGAGTTGTTCTGACCTTCTTATCCACAATCACAGACTTGTACAAATCCATATAAAAGAGGTTGTGAAACCTGTAATCAGCACAGCCAGACTGTCTCTCCAAAGAATAAAGATTGGTGTACCTCTTGGTAATTAAATCATGAGAACCCTTCGTGTAGTTGATAGGCTTCATTGGATACTCAAAACGTTCTCGATTCCCAAACTTAGGATCTATCACTGTATAGTGAACCTTGGCATTCAAAGGACGGAGAGCAAACTGATCATCAAAAGCAGTGCCTTGTCCACTGGCAACTCCCTTGCCCTTGCCAGGACCTCCTCTGATACTCCTCCTTCATGGCAAAGTGGTACCAGGAGCAACATCTCGAATGGCAATGCCTTGGTCCTTCCTAGATTGGTTCTTGGAACCCGCAACCTTCTGTTTGCGCTTGAGGCGTTCCTCCTCATGCTCGCTCTCAATCTCCGGCTCATTTTGAGGTTGAGCTCTCCTTTCATGAACCATCTGTCAACAAGTGAGTAGAAGAATCACTAAGATCAATGATAAGATAGGACAATGAGGTATGAAAGATTGCGCAAAATCACTGATGCACAGGAGTCTCTGGTAACGTGTCGGACAGTCCGGTTACCGGACCCTCCGGCAAGTTGCTGGATACTTCGGTCCCTCGTGTTCTCGGCAAGAATCGATGAGATCTCTCTAACCATCCAGAGCATTGCAACCAAACTTTCGACATTACAAGGATACATCAAAAGAAGATGATTCACCAAAGGAAATCCCCTAGAATGGCCTATGGAGAGAGATCAGAAAAAGTTGGATTTTAAATGAAATACCTCATTTGAGCCTCGATCCGACGGGGAAAACGACAGGGAATGCGTGAGGAAGCCTCAAGGAGTCTTGGAGATCAATCCCTTGAGAACTTGGGCCGATCCGAAGGATTTGGAGAGGCGCGTTGGGGGTTATTGAAGGCAAATAAGAGATGAAAGTTGGACGTGGGACCCGCAGAGATTTAAATACCTCCAGGACACCGGACACTCCAGCAAAGTGTCGGAGTCTCCAACCACCGTAGTATCCGGCACAATACCGGAGTCTCCGGTAGGCCTTCTTGGGTTCGACCACAAGAGCTCGGACACTCCGGCAAAGTGCCGGATAGTCCAATGAGCCTTCTCTGGACAAGAGCAGAAAATTTGAAGAAATCTTTGAAATTTTGGATAGAACTTTGGAGATTTTGCAAGAATAAGCTAATATATATATATATATATATATATATGGACATATAAATACTTTGTCATAAAGTGATCAGCAACAATCAACAATCAAAGCAATGATCACTTTACAATAAAGTTGATCCTAAGATCAATAACGATAAAATACTTTGAAAATCACTCAACATTTTTGCAAAATCTTTTGTTTCACAAGCAAATAGAAAATAACAATCAGATGTGCATTATTTTAAGCCACATTTTGAGAATCAATGATATTAAGCTCACTCTTAAGCTCACAAAAGCGCTTCTGATCTAGAGGCTTGATGAAAATATCGACCAATTGGTCTTTTGTGGGTATATAAAATATCTCTATATCCCCCTTTAGTGTATGATCTCTCAAAAAATGGTGTCGAATATCTATGTGCTTTGTGCGGTTATGATCACAAGGATTATTAGCAATCTTGATGGCACTCTCATTATCAAATAGGAGAGGGACTTTGTTCTCAAACTAACCAAAGTCCTTAAAAGTTTGCCTCATCCATAGCACTTGGACGCAACAGCTACCAGCAGCTATGTACTCGGCTTCAACGGTGGATTGGGCAATAGAGTTTTATTTCTTAGAGGATTAAGATTAAGATACAAGAGATCTTCCCAAAAATTAGCAAGTCCCCGATGTGCTCTTCCTATCCACTTTACATCCGGCATAATCCGCATCGAAATATCCAATGAGATTAAAAGTGGAACCCTTTGGATACCAAAGCCCTAGGTTTGTTGTGTGAACTAAATATCTTAAGATTCTCTTAACGGCCCTTAAATGGCACTCCTTTGGAGCGGCTTGAAATTTTGCACACATACACACACTAAGCATGATATTTGGCCTAATGCACAAAAGTAAAGTAAGGATCCAATCATAGAGCGATATACCTTTTGATCCACCGCTTTTCCACTAAAGTCAAGATCAAGATGACCATTTGTCCTCACGGGAGTCTTGATAGGTTTAGCATCTGTCATCTTTAACTTTTTGAGAATGTAATGGGTGTATTTGGTTTGACATATGAATGTCCCTTTCTTAAGTTGTTTCACTTGAAAGCCAAGTAAAAACGTCAACTCTCCCATCATTGATATCTCAAATCTTTTCGTCATGACCTTACTAAACTCATCACAAAAATTTTTGTTAGTGGAACCAAATATTATGTCATCGAGATATATTTGGTACACAAATAAATCATTATCAACTCTTTTTGTGAAGAGGGTGAAATCGGCTTTTCCAATTGTAAAACCACTTTAAATGAGAAAGTCCCTAAGGCATTTATACCATACTATAGGAGCTTGTTTAACTCCATAAAGTGCCTTATGGATTTTATAAACGTGGTTAGGATACTCATCATCTTCAAAGCTCGGTGATTGCTCCACGTACACTTCTTATTTGATTGGCCCGTTGAGGAATGCACTTTTTATATCCATTTAATATAGCTTGAAATCATGGTGAGTAACATAGGCAAGTAATATACGAATTGACTCAAGCCTAGCTACAGGGGCAAAGGTTTCATCGAAATCCAAACCTTCAACTTGTGAATAACCTTTTGCCACAAGTCTTGTCTTGTTCCTCGACTCCATACTCATCTTGTTTGCTGCGGAACACCCGTTCAGTGCCCACAACATTTTGACTTGGACGCTCCACCAAGGACCAAACTTCATTCCTCTTGAAGTTGTTTAACTCTTCTTCTATGACCATCACCCAATCTGGATCACGAAGTGCATCTTCTACCCTAAATGGTTTCAAAGAAAAAACAGAAGAGTAATGTTCACAAAAAGCAGTGACTCGTGATCTAATGGTTACCCCTTTTTAATATCACTAAGTATGTTGTCGACAGGGTGATCTCTTTGAACACTTTGATAGACTCTTGAGTGTGGCACTTGAGGTCTTGGTTCATCTTGCACTTCTTCTTCATCTCCCTTTTGATCATTGGCCTCTTCTTCTTCTTGTGCTTCATTTTGTGTTGGAGGTGATGCAACATTGGACGATGGGTCATTTTGATGATCTTGTGGATCACGTGAACGTAAATCACCAATTGCCATCCTTCTCGATGCATCACATGGAGCTTCTTCATCATCTAAAACATCAAGATCAACTTGCTCTACTTGAGAGCCATTAGTCTCATCAAACACCGCATCACACGTGACTTCAACTAAACCGGAGTTTTTGTTAAAGACACGATAGGCACGAGAGTTTGAGTCATAACCAAGCAAAAAACTTCCGTTCGTCTTTGGAGCAAACTTGGATGATTTGTGTTTCTTGTTGAGAATATAACACTTGTTTTTAAAAACACGAAAATAAGAGACGTTAGGTTTGTTTCCAGTGAGAAGCTCGTAGGAGGTCTTCTTCAAGATGCGATGAAGATAGAGCCGGTTCGTTGCATGATATGCCGTATTCACCGCTTCGGCACAAAAGCAATCGGAGATCTTGTATTCATCAAGCATGGTTCTTGTCATCTTTATGAGTGTACGGTTCTTTCTTTCGGCAACTCCGTATTGTTGAGGAGAGTAGGGTGCCGAAAACTCATGCTTGATGCCTTCTTCATCAAGATACTCCTCCACTTGAGTGTTTTTGAATTCGCTTTCATTGTCACTTCTTATCTTCTTTACTTTTAAGTCGAATTCATTTTGAGCTCTTCTGAAGAACTTTTTTTAGTTCTCTTTGAGTTTCACTCTTATCATGCAAAAAGAACACCCAAGTGAAACGAGAATAATCATCAATAATTATAAGACGATATTTGTTACCGTCAATGCTTACGTAGGCTATTAGACCAAAGAGATCCATATGAAGCAATTCCAATGGCCTTGTTGTTACGATGTTCTTGACGGGATATGGCGCTCCAACTTGTTTTCCGGCTTGACATGCTTCACATGGCTTATCTTTCTTAATCACAACATTGGTTGGTCCTAGGATGTGACCGCCTTTTAGAAGCTTATTAAGATTACTCATTCCAACATGGGCTAGCCTACGATGCCACAACCAACCCATGTTGGACTTTGCGATTAAACATGTGTCAAGTTGAGCCTTGTCCATTGAGAAGTAAATGAGATAAAGCTTTCCTTTTAACACACATTTAAAGGCAATTGAGTTATCCTTCCTTATAAAGACCGTCACACCCTCATTAGTGAACAAACAATTATAGCCCATCTCCCAAAGTTGTGAAACAAAAAATAAATTGTAGTCTAAGGAATCAACAAGTAATATATTAGAAATAGAATGCTCGGTTGTGATAGCAATTTTACCATAACTACGCACTCTTCCTTGTCCATTATCACCAAAATTGATGCTCTCCATTGAATCTTTATTCTTTTAATAGGAGGTGAATACCCTTTTCTCTCCGGTCATATGATTGGTGCATCCACTATCTAGCACCCAACTTGATCCAACGAAGGAGTACACCTACAAAACAAGTTAAGCATTGTTTCTAGGTACCCAAATTTGTTTGGGTCCTTTCACATTAACCACGAGAGTCTTGGGCACCCACACAGAAGTTTTTGAGTTCTTGTTGTGTGGCCCAACATACTTAGCAATAATTTTATCATATTTGTTTTTCATGAGAACATATGATGTATCAAAAGTTTGAAATAGCATAGGCATATTATGAGAAGCATTAGCATGATGATCATGAAACTTAGAAAGATCATTAGTGACTTTGGTCTTGACTTGTTTCTTTTGGTAGGTTCCCTCTTTTGTGAATTTTGGGAACTCTTGGCCATTCTTGAATTCTCTTACATTTTGCTTTTCACCATGAACATAGCCAATACCGTTCTTAACATGAGCGCGCCTTGTGTTCAAATATGCACTTCTTGCATATTCAACCTTTTTACCGTCAAGCTCTTGCTTCTTTTGATGAACTTGCCCTTTCAAAGTTTTCACTTGATCTTTCAAGTCATGAATCAATTTGACGTTAGTAGCACAAGCTTCAAGGTCAATATTCTTACATCTAGCACAATATTTGAAAATTTTAGTTAAGCTACGTGTTTAGAGTTAGACCGAAGAGTATCAAATTGCGCTTCAAAGTCTTTATGAGCCTTTTTTAAGGCATCATAGTCTCCTTGAAGAGCACCACTTGAACTCTCAAGACTTTTACAAGTCTCCTTGCATGAAGCAAGTTGTTGATCTAACTCTTCATTTTTTACTTTTTTCTAGAGTTAGGAGATTCTCAAGCTCAAGGTTTCTCTTTTTTTCAAGAATGCTTTATTCTTAAGAATCTCATCCCTCTCAACTATTTGATCTATAAGCATTTTGATTTTAGTGATAATATTTTTACTTAAGCCTTTAAGCAATGCCTCATCATCACTATCACTTTCTAATTCCTCATCACTACAAACATATTTATGAGGGAGGTTGGATTTGGTTTTTACCTTACGCTTGTCCTCCTTTGCAATCAAGCATGTGTGAGTAGTGCTCTTGCTCATGTTGAGGTTGGTGAAGAGAGACTTGCTTGATGAAGATTCTTTGATGGTAAATATAGTAATGCCTTCATCATTCGAATCGGATCTCTCCTCATTTGAGTCACATTCCATTTTTAGATGGGCTTCACTGCTGTACTTCTTGTTTGAAAAATTCTTGTCCTTGTTGAAGTACTTCTCTTTCTTTTTGCCGTCATCTTCTTTCTTTTCATGTGGGCAATTAGCAATAAAGTGCCCATACTTTTCACAATTGTAGCAAACTCTTTTACCTCTTGTCTTGGGCTTATCTTTCCTCTTGTCATCACGACAATTGCACTCCTTCCTCATGGACTTTTTAAATCTCTTGACAAAGAGAGCCATATGAATCATCAAGGTCGTAGCTTTCATCTTCATCACTTGAGCTCTTTTTAACTATTTTCTTACCTTTGCTCTTCTTGCTAGCCTTGAGTGCTATGTCTTGATTCTTTGAGCTTGAGGTGTCCTTTGACAAACTCTTTACATATTGAGCTTTCTTCTTCATCATCTCATGGTCGATAATCTTTTCAAGCATTTCATCGGGTGTCATTTTTTTGTAGTTAGGGCTCTCACGACTTAATATACACAAGGTTGTGTTTCTAGCTGTGTAATCCCTAATCATCTTCTTGACAATCTTATGATCACTCCAATTTTTGCTTCAATTGGCTCTAATCTTGTTGACGACAATCTTGAGCCGGTTGTACATCTCTTGAGGAGTCTCATTGTCTTCCATCATAAATCTTCTCAATTCTCCCTCAATCATCTCAATCTTGGCAATTCTTATGATCTTAGTGCCTTCATGAGCAACTCGAAGACTATCACAAATCTTTTTTGCTGAGTTCAACCCATCAACCTTATTGAACTCTTCTTGATTGAGCGATGAAAGAAGAACCGTCACTGCTTGAGCATTTCGGTGGAGATCTTGTTCCGAAGTAAGTTCTTCATCGTCATCACTATCCGAATATTTAACACCTTTACAAACAATATCTCAAATGCTCGGGTGGAGTGAAAATAGGTGCTACTTCATGTTTTGCCTCCACTTGGTATAGTTCACCCCCATCAAATCAAATTGAGATGGTTTACCAATGGGTAACGACAAGAAGTTTGTGTTAGAATTATGGCGAGAATAATTGAAAGAGGTCTTAGAATAATCCTTTTTAACTCCCTTTTTTTTTCTTCTTCGCCTCTTTGGCCTTCCTCCTGAGGGGTGAGGAGGATTCCGCATTACTCTCACTTGAAGAAGAGTGTTCAATCTCTTCGCTTTATTTTTTGCTTGCGCGGCTTGATTTTCTTAGGCCCATCATCTTCTCTCTAAGCAGTTAAGCTCGATTCGGCTAAGTTTGGCTCTGATACCAATTAAAAGTTACCTAGAGGGGGTGAATAAGCAACCTAAAATAATTCTAAAAAATCAAACTCAACGAAGTGTCAAACCACCGGAGTCTTCGGTAATGTGCTAGATACTCCGATCACTAGACTATTCGGTAACTTACCAGACACTCCGGTCAAACAGGCACTTTGGACAAAATTTGAATCTAAGCAAGTTTTAGCGAGTTCTAGCAAATTTCACTTAAATCAAAAGACCAGAATAAGATCTAGAAAGTAGATCTAAGCAATTAAACAAGTTAGAGACTAGAGAGCAAGTAGATCGAAGCAAATCTATAAATATGAACAACAAGAACAGTATGAACTTGCAATAATGAAAAGAGAACAAGGAGACACAAGATTTTACTCTGAAGTTCAAGTCCACGAAGGAACTCTACCTCTGCGTTAAGAGGTTCACAAAGAACCGGATCTCACTCGATCTTTTTTCTCACTCAACCAACCATAAAGGTGAGGTTGAGTTCACTAGCAAATCTCTTTCGGGAAGAGGTGAACAAACTTCTCAGGGCGTCACCACACAAGTTGGGAGCTCTCGAACACGTCTAGCCGTCTAGGAGCAAAAGCTTCAAGAGTAACAAACTCAAATCAAAGCTCGACGGTGCCGCAAATACTCAATGGGAATGAAAGCAGTTCTCTCACAATCTCTAGCTCAAATCTTGCAAGCTTATGCCTTGGAAGGGAGTGAGAGAGTGTTTTTGGAGCTCAAAAATGTTGTAAGCAAGTGTGAGTCGCATGCACTCTCAAAAGGCTATAAATACCTGAGCTCAAAAAATAGCCGTTGGACCACATTCTGACTGATCGAAAACTCCGGCACTGTGCCGAACACTCCGGTCCACCGGAGTCTCCGGCAAATTGCCGAATACTCTGGTGAGGGCTCTCGGGTTAGCAACTTAAGCCACCGGAGTCTTCGGTACTGTGCCGGATGCTCCAGTGAGCCCTCTCGAGTGCGGGCTATTAGGCTACCAGAGTCTCCGACACTTTGTCGGACACTTTGGTGAGCCTTCTCGGGTAAAGGCAATAAGTTTTACCGGATACTTCGATAAAGAGTCTCGGGTCAGGTCAAGATTTGAATATTTTTGGCACTTTGAGACATTAATTTGAGTCCCCGTACGGCATATCTAGACTCAAAAAATAATAAAAACTAGTATTCTTCTATGAGAAAAGGCTCTATGACTTGATCAAAGAAAATTGCAGGGTCTTTTTTTTCTTTTAATATTTTTTTTTTAAACTTCTCGGCTGTCAATGCACTTAACAATATCATTACTTTGAATGGTTCGACTATATGCACTTTCACTTATCTGCAACTTATTCACATAAATAAATAATTTTTTGTCAAATTGTAAATTTATTTTAGAACTTATTGGTTCAGCAGCTTTTTAAGTAAAATAAATTAAAAACAACTTATTTTTAGCAGTTTTTGCTACATATTCAAATAAGGTGCTTTGTAAAACGAGCATCAGCTATGATAATCAGGATCATAGTCTCATGCAACATGGAGTAGTGAAAACGATGTCTACCTAAAAAGTTTAGTTAATTGATCTATAGATGTCTTTTTCACGGCGTATCGATCTCATGGTAAGGGGAGAACTCGGGTCAATTAAGTTGCCGCGATAGGATGGAATGTTTGAGCTTTTCTAAATACTCCAGGTAAGTGCATTTTGCTTGGAGTTGAAGGTCGAAACGGCAAAGTAAAAGAAGTGGTAAGTAGAAGCAGCCGCAGCAGCTCCCACCCGAAAGGGACATCTCCCGAATGGTTTTGCTTTGCACTAGGACATGGGGACGGTTTTTTTTTTAAAAAAAAAGACACGGGGATAGAGCTGCGCACTGGGCGGTGCAGCGGTGATCAGGGTTTTAGATTAAAAACCTCTAATTTTTATAAAAATCAATATAACCAGTCTGATTTACTTTCACCGAATAATTAATTTTATTTGAAAATCGAATTTAATACTCTTCGCCATTAAGGAAGCAGTGGCCATGGCATATTGGCGTGCCATCCTCGCAATCGATCGACCACTGTTCCCGGGAACTAAAAAACGAGCGGCGCACAGTAGCCAACGTGGTTTAGTCGAAACAAGGCAGGTCCCCTACGAGATATGCCTGGCCTAACCCTAGATTCAGCCCACTGTTTCGAGCTCGGAGCTGCCTCATCATGAATAATCCAGTGGCTCCACGCAGGACCACGACCGTGTCCTCAGTTGCCTCTTCCGGCATGGCCAATCAACGGGCAAACGGCTAGCTAGCCTCCTCGGTTTAACGTGGATGGAGTACTAGTATCAGCCAACACACTTCCGTGGAAGAAACGTCGTTCGGCGTCAACCCCCACGGCCGATATCTCAGAGCACTAATTAAGTAGGAGTGGTACTGGCTGTGTCTGTATCCGACCTTGATGGGGACAGCTCGGACGATTGGTTATCTAATGCTGTTGCCAGGGACGGACCACGTCGACATAGTACAGATAAACTCGTGAGATTTCAGTGGATCAAAGCTGCTATAGGTTTCGAAAGCTACGAAGAGATGTCATCTATAGGTTCAAAAGAAATACCTAGAGATATATATCATGACCTTTTACTAATTTTTTATTTAGATCTCCTTTGAAACAAAGGAAAATTTACTATTTTATATATTTTTATGTAAAATTTCTGTGTAATTACTTATGTTTCAAAACTGACCTTGAAGTTGAACATCGAACCCAAGATAAAGGGACGTTGGCACCACATGTCCACATGCGTTGGAGGCGGCGAAAAGGCGATCGCTGATGCTCCGTCCAACATCGATGATGCTCCGTCCAACACGGTGCGCATCGGCTACGCGACGGAGGAGAGGAACCTGGTCCGGGCGACGGGGCGAGGTGAGTCCAGTTTTGGCCGAGCCCGATGTCTATAGCCACAGATCGGTAATGGCCCCGTCAAAGTCAGAGTCAACAAGACGAACGCAAGCCGCGGGGCGCGCGGGCGGGTCCCATGCTGCGTTTGACGCTTTGTTTTACAAGATGCTGATTCCTGTTGACCCCCTCTTTGTACAGGACGGCCGGTCCCGGTCGTTCCAGGTGGGTCGACGCGCGCAGCTGGTGGCGTGGCATCCGTGCTGGAGACGGTGAGAACACCGTCCAAGTGTCTAGACCGGAATCTGCACCAGGTGCTCCGTGGCCGTGCTCACTTGCTGCGTCGTCTCCGAACTGAACTGGAGAGCCGCGTCGTCTCTAATCTTGGACGGGAGTTCCTGAGCCAATCATATATGGCGGCCGGGTGCTTGAGCAGGTTGTTTTGGAGGGTTTGCCACGAAGCGTCCCCCACTTGGCGCGGCCTTGTTGACGAAGAAAGAACGAGGCCAAGCGCTCTCATGTACAACTGCGCCTACCGCGCACGTGGTGACGTGGATGCGTGCGTAGCATGCAGTCGGCAAACTGCGTTTTGCAAGCCAGCGCTCCACCCTCCACGAGCGAGCTAGAAAACCGCCGCCACGAACTGGTCGTGGTCGGATACAGGATACTACTACTGGAGTAGTCCTAATTTACGGCATGGTCCCTCTCTTGTGGCGTTTTCAAAGCCGCGCCCATAACTTGCAAGTTGCAACACGTGAAGCGAGAGCAAACCGCCGTACGTATGACCCTTCTCCTGTTCTCCACGACTTTCATGCTCAGGCGACCAAGATACGTATCGCATAAAATATACTTTGTTTTAAATTATTGATATACATCAATTTTGAATATTTATCTTATTTAAAAAATTTATTTTAAAATATAAAATTATTAGTTGTGATTTAAATTACACTAATGATAAATCAAATAATCATAAAATTCTACACATTTGAAAAAAAAATTGAATAAAATAAATAGTAAAATTAAAGTTAAAAGTTAACGGTGACAATAATTTAAAACCAGTCGAATGGGCTTGTAAGGCGGGTTACGGGCCTCGGCTGATGCGCAACGCAACGCAGCGCTGGTTGCGTGGGCTGTGGTCAAGCCTTTGCCCTCTCATCCAGCTCAGTTAACAATTTCGATGGGCCGTTTATTTGTTTATCCAAGCGCGTGACCCTGCGAGTCTCTCGATACTCCACAGGTCGGTATTTGCAGGGAGAACGAGCTCTTGGAAATACGAAGACTCGGCGTTGTTCAGAGCACACGGGATTGCCGTTATATGAGGCTCCCCGTTTCCGTCCACCAAAAATCCAGTCTCAAAGTACATCTCCAGTCAAATTTCTTTGTATCGACAGAAAAATATAACACTTAGCATTTAAATTTCTAAAAAAAATTATTAAATTTATAAGATATTGAAGAAAGCTATAACACGAAACGAAACAATCATATGGGATTGTAAAATTTAAAATAAAACTAGTAGAGATTACACAAAATATTTAAATAAGAAAAATATTATTTTAATATCGAACAGATAGAAAATAAAACTAGTGAAAATAATATAAATTATAAAAGAAACACGGACTGGCTCAACAAAACCATATATATGTAGCAGTATTTTCATACTAGCACATCATTAGGATGAAAATGATACTGATCTGCCATCTTAATTAGTCAGGCCTTATGGTGCAAATTTTATTAAAAAAATGCTTCATGTAGGACCCATTTATCCTACTTTATTCCAACCCATATTTTGCATCTTAGTTGTTCTGATGCGAAGAGTAAGATTAACCTTTTCCCCATAAGAACTATGCATACATATTTGCACTTATTTTTTTCTTTTTTTATGATTAACCTTGTAATTAATTTATAGTCTTTGAGAGAGACTCATAGATGCAGTTGAGCACGTTGACACGGTGTTGTTCCTCCCTTTAATTTCGGCGAGAGTGCATCGCAAACTTAAAAGCATGCACGGGGGAGTATTCAAGTGACATCATCTATTTGTATCACGTCAACCGTGTCATTTTGATTGGACTTTGTTCTTTGGACTTTCATCCTTGGCGGCCTTCACTTGATCGCTTCCGCGGACCAACCATTCGCTGGCCATTTGTTGAATCTCTTGGACCGATGATCGCACCATCCAACCACTAGGAAATGAAAACAACAACATCAACAGTGGCTCCCAACATAATCTGATTAACCCTAGCTACATGCATGTTCGTAGCTCAAACCTTTCGTTGAGCCCAAAGCTTTAGTTAAAAGCCCAACTCTGTCCATACATGGACGGCGGTTAATATCTGGGTGGTGCTCGACATGTAGTGTTGTGTATAGCTTCGAGATAACAACGACTAATCGCAGTGGAAAACATAAGCTTGGCCGCCGCCCCGTCTACATCGCCAGTGGAAAACATAAGCTTGGCCGCCGCCCCGTCTACATCGCCGACAATTTCATAGTACTACGTAGCAGCAGTGAAGTGAGTACAGATATTGCTGCGTAGGTAGTGTCATGTGCTAATGGACAAGGACGCCACAACACGGGAGAAGCTGTGAGGGAATGTGGTTTAGATGGCTAGCAAACGATAAGCATGGTCCAACATCATCTCGATCCAATCATCGGAAGCCGGTCCTCGAACGAGTCGTCACTGGTCACTCGGCAAAATACCGACGTACAGTGTACTATATATCTACAGGAATATATTTGAGTACCAGTTCTATAAATTGATTATTGATTAACTAATTAATATTTGTAAAAGGTCAAGCATGCGTCTTTTTAAAATCCAAGTGATCAATACTTAACTTATATTTGATTCATTTTTTTCGCATGAAAGAAAGTATAAAGAATTTTGACGCTTTACTGCATCTCTGCCCGCAAAGTGTCACCCAATGAAATGTACTGATCAGTGGTAATCTTCAGAGAAAGTTCATGCGCAATGAAAATTTTGCCTAAATAATGTACTATTTTTAGTAATTCCAGATACACATTTTCGTACCGCCATTGGATTCCGGACAGTATCGGGACCATGATCATTCACGAACAGGCACCATGTAGTTGAGTCCACATCACCTGTTCCATCCACTGTACCGACACAGATGCAGATAAACCATTTTGCTTTGCATTTTAGGACGACCTACCCACCAACGTAATTTATCCCTAATAATCTATCATTACCAAATCACCAAATCTCCAATAATAAAATCGTACCGCGCGCAAGCACTTAAAAGGCACCGAATGCATTTTTGGATCATCTACTTAATTAGTCCATCTCTTTTTAAATTGTCGTACTGCGTCTTATAGGATAAAATTAGTTTTAGTTCAAGCGTTGCTCGGAGCACATTGACAGGAGGTCGACGAAGCAGCTGTGAGATCGTTGGGGATGTACGTACGCACCATGCAAGAGTACCTTTTTTTTTCCTTGCTTGTGTCCAAAGGAAAAGATGCGAGATTGTTCAATTATGTGCACCTTGTTGCGTCCTTGACGCATACTATAATCGAGGGCATAGGCCGCATAGCTAGTGATCCTGATCCATCCACATATAGAATACGAGAATATAATGCGCTTTTGCGACGCGGCCAAGCAAACCCACTGGTGCCTGAAACTGTAGCGATGCTGTCGTGTCCGTTGTTTCCTTCACCGACGTTGTCTGTATCTGTGCGCCCGGCCGGACCCCAGTGATCTTGCTAATCAACTTGCTCGCATTGCTCATCACTTCGTCAGCGATGGATCAGGTTAACATGCCGCGGCCTTGGTGCTCTGACTGAGCCGGAGTTGACGCGCCCCGCTCGGTCGATGGAACGCGGAAGCGTTGCGTGCGGCGGCAACCTGAACCATAGGACGGCGACGTCGGACGACGGAGCTCCACCTCTACAGGCTCGCCGGGGCGGTGGCCGTGCCCCTAAAGACATGTGACCTGGTCGAACAGAAAGGCACCATATGACATCGGCCAGTGGTTCGGGGCAAAGGGATCGACCGGACTCTTGCTTTCGTTGGTAGCGGTCCCAGATCGACCAGGCTTTAATGTGGGAAGCTTTGAGCTTGCATCAAAATGTGTTGCGCTGCGCGCTTCTTCCTCGGCTTGCTGACCCCCTACAAGGTGGGTACCGAGCTGCAGCTAGCAAGTTCCTGCTCGGCCACCGCGCGCGACGCGGTAGTAGTAAACGTCGTGCGTGCGCTCCATACCGGCGGTATTTCTAGGAGCGCGGCATGATTGATGTCGCGTTTTAACATTGCGAACCCGCTTGCTTGCGATTTAGTTGAGTTCAATCATGCGTGCGGCATGCTCGCTTGCTTCCTCTTCATTTACTAAGTACTCAATGCGTTCTGAATTTTGCAATAGCCTGCAATAACAACTTAAGAACAGAGAGTATGCATTTCTCCAACTTATGGTTAGAGAGTAAATTTTGAGACATTCAGATGCAAAGTCTCAAATATTTTTCTTGACGGAGAAGCCTTAAATATTTACGCTGAATCCAAGGGAGAAAGAAATAAAGAATTTCACGACATTTTTCTTCTAGATGCTTTACATATACTTCACATATTCCTTTATGGCCAAATAACGTGCACATGTGCATTTCATCCGACTATTTACCGAGCCAATATATTGTTAGTGACGCTAAGAATTGAGATATGGTTAAATTTTGAGATATTCATTTCTGTACCACTGAAAACGTTAAAAATACTCCTAGGTACTATTGGTGTGCCATGCCATTTTACCCAATTTCAAATTTTAACAACGACGCGAAAGGATTTACCCCTTAAAATTTCTTGCAGGAAATCAATCCACCATTGAGATTAGAGTTTGATATCGTTGCAGGGTTAGAGAGCACTGGGTGATGGGCATGGCAAGCTAGCAATATTATTTTGAAGTCTTCTTCAATCAATGGACCAATCTTGTAGTATGTGTAAATGCAAAAAAGCTGACCCTTTTGCTTGGAGTAGCTTTCTTTAGCACTCACTCTACTTTTTCCTTCCTTAAAAACAATAAAAACGAAGCAAGTGCCC
>BCLG01000369.1:13909-26231 GCA_001602295.1 Zoysia matrella | reverse complement strand
ATGCATGGACATTTCTGGATCATGTCGAGATGGATAATGGGTAAGTCTGATCGATCGACATCCAGTTCGCCTTTTTGCTTGGCACTTATTTTGAGATGAGATGTTCATTTTGGGAGGTATGGGCTGTTCAATTGTTATACTACTATAAAGTTCATTCAAGTGCCCATATGTGGAAGACTGGCAAACTAATGTTCACGCCATATATCATAGTTAATTGATGTTGTTAGTGGGAGTACATCCATCTGTGCTGCATTGGTGTAGTTCATTTACGGAAGATCAAAAATGCAAATCCATTGTTCACTGAATTACTTTCTTGATATGTTATGTATCTGCTGGTTCAATTGAAGTGCATGTGTTTCAATCATCTTCTAAATGTTACACAGTGAAATTAACGATAACAATCATATCCAACATGGTAGATTTTCCAAACAAAATTTATATGCTTCTCCTCACAACGTCTGATTGCTATGTACTCCCTATGTTGTTTAATTGATGTCGTCGTTGACTTTTAAATTCAACTTTGACTATTCGTCTTATTCAAAAAATTTTGATAAATTTCATATATTTTGATATAATTTGATTTATCATTAGAGCTATTTGAACCACAACTTAAAATTTTACACATTCGAGCAAATTTTTGAATAAAAATGAATGGTTAAAGTTGAATTTAAAAGTCAACGGCGACATCAATTAAAGAACGGAGGGAGTAATTTTTTCGTGGAATACTACTAGCAATTATAGAAAAACATTCAAGTAAACCACTCCAGAACTATCCTTATATAAAATTCAAACGCGATATTTATCTTTCCAGTCAGAGTTCGTCATGCAAGTTATCTTTAGTGTATAGAAAGAATAACCAAATCATGTAAGCTTGCATATTGAAGCGTTCACATTTTTCAGAATATTTTTATGTGCCACATCATTCGTTTTGCTTCACAGGATTTTTAAATTTTCCTACGAGGTGCATATTTTAGCGAGATTTGCCACATTATCACATTGGCGATAACATTGTTAATGTAGCCTTGATCAGCGGGGGACCGTATTGTTGGTACCAGTTCCATGCATGCTCTATTACTGGTAGCCGAGGCATAGCGAGACAGAGGTGGAAAGATGTTGTAAGCCCCTGTCGCTGTGAGAAATACTCCATGGACCTCTTTGATTCATTCAGATCCATGTGAGGGCATGCTATAGCTGCATGCATGGCACAGAAAAAAGCGATCCTTTTCTTAGCAAGAATGTATGAAATACTTCTGCTACCTCATCTCACAGGCGCAAGGGATGGGCATTTGTATTGTTATTTGTTAACTGCAGATTATCCTGGTTGTTAGTAGTCGGCTATCGATCCTGGCCCATGAACGCATGCATTGTAAAATTATACTACTATATGCTCACATGGCAACAGATTAGAGGATACTTCTGCATCCGAATCAGTGAAACCTCCTCTTTTTTGCGACGGAAAGTATGTGCGAGTTCCAGCTCTAGATCAGCATGGAAAAAGTGTTTTTGCTCGCGAAGCGTTTGTCTGTTTTGAAGAGTCTTGCGTTGCGTTTGCGCCTGTGGATCACCAAACACGGAGCAACAAGAATGGTGATCACTCTAGCCAGCGAAGCGAGGCTTTGCTCGTCGATCGATCACTGATGATGATTCTTTCTACTCAGTCTGCTGCATCTGCATGCACGGTGCATGCACTAGTGTCCACCTGCACCATCATTGCACGCGCGGAACTGGTTCCTGAAAATTTTTTTCTCTTCCTGATCTTGGCCAGGACGTACGCACTCTGATCTGTGGTGACCGTGAACGTTTTGCATCGATCTCTTCCTTGTCTTGGTCCGGGGAATCTCCATGATTTCGCGGCAGCCTTCGCGTTTTTTGCTGCCAGGAACAGATGTCTCGTGCAAACGCAGATCTTTCAGCTCCAGTTTTGCATGTGGAGCGTACTCCAGTACTCCAATCTGCATGCACAAATTAAGTGCTTATTTCCACTGAAACTATCTATAGTACTCTCTCAACTACGGAGTACTTGTGGGCGATGCAAAGCTTCATGTTACTGTCAACTGTATACTGTAGTTAGTTTGCTGGTGAGTGGTGACCTTTTCGTAGCAGGAGAAGCTACAGCTAGACACGATTTGGCATCGCGGCTGAGCGCCGGCAGAGTTCCCGGCCGGCCGGCCGGCCGGGGAAGCAAGCAAGCCGGTAGCCACTGTTGACACGTGAGCACACACAAATGATACTCCTAACAGAAAATCAAAAAGAAAGAAGAGTCTAGCCTAGCTCGCCTAGGTGTGTACTAGTAGTAGGAGCAGGCTTGCAAGTTTGGAATTGCACATAGACGCTAGACAGGCGACTGGTGCGTCCCTGCCTTTCCACATCAAATATTCCGCGCATCAAAGTCCGGGGGCGTGCCGCCAAGGGCTACGCGACAGGCGCGGCTTCACGTGTCCCTTTCCCGGTCAGGCATGCAGCCTGAGGAGAGAGAGGTCGTGCAAATTTTTTAATAAAGCTTCGGGTTTTGAAAGGCGGAGGTGGAGGAGGACGGCACGGCAGGGCAGACGGAGGTGCTGGTGCGGTGGGGGTGGTGAGGACTGAGGGAGGGAGGGAGGGAGGGAGGCAGCCTTTGTGGTCTCGTGTTGTCAACGGGGCCAGGCCGCGCGCTTGGTGGTGGTGCTCTGGTAGGAGTAGGAGCGGGCTCAGGAGGACGACGGCACGGCGTGCTACTGCTCGGCGACGCGCGCACGTACGTACAAGCGCGTACCGGCACGAGGTTGCGTACGTAGCATTCGGGGCCGGAGCGAACGAGAGAGATCAACAGAAGGTCATGCTTTCTTTTCCTTCAGAGACGTGACGTTGATCATGCTGCAGATGGCCCATCCTACTCCTACATGAAATAAGACCGTTCATCAGTGAGAGGTCAATGACGCGGAAAGCCTAATTAATAAACCTTTGCGGTAGCCGTTGACGTGGGACGCCGCGCCGGTCCCTTTTCAGATCCGTCTCGGATGCTTCGGGCTTTCAGGGCTCAAAAGCCGTGCATGTCTCTCCGCTTGAAGGAGTCCTACAACGCGTAGCTTGCGGTGACGGTGTTGGTGATTGGTGTCCCCAAAAAAGTTTTCCAAGGCAACGCCTCCAGAGGTGTTAGCACGTTGACTGCTCGGCTCCGGCTCCACACGCACAGCCTGCACGCCTTTCTTGGGAGAGGGATAATCAGAGTACTAAGAGAGGTTTTGGGAGGCTTGATTGACCAGACATCCTGCTGATAGCAGTAGTCCGTGTGTCTTAGAGCGGCGGGTGGGAGCTGTTCTGTCAGCGTCGGGATCTTTGTCTATCAAAGCAAAGCAATGACAAACGTTCTCGTTGTACCTCCCATCCAAAACGTTACAAGTTTAATTAAACTGTCACTACTACCCTGAAAGTGCACGGAATAAAAACGATGCAAGCGAGATCTGGGCGCTGCCTGGGCCACCGCGCCCAGTTAGTATTGGGCCACTGGGCCTGTAGAAACACTGGCGGGCCGAGCACCGAACAGCTCACTTCTCTCCGACCGTCCTCCTCGGGTCCTCGAGGTCCTCCATGGATATTCTTAAATCTTGATAGCGACGCTCTTGGCAGCTCGAGTCGTCCCAGCTGCAGGGTTTCTTTTCTTTTCAGTAATGCTGCTAATCAGTGAGCCATGCTCTTGTTAGCGGTCACGTCATGCCTGTCTCTGCATTATTAGTACCACTCTCCGCTTAAACTTGCCCCATCCGTCCTACTAAACAGCCCGCGCTCTTGTTAGCGGTCACGTCATGCCTCACGGGCACTTGCCTTTCCAGTGCCATGGGTCGGAAATTAGTACTACTACTCTCCAAAATCTGGCATGACAAAACAAATTATCATAACACCAAATCGATTATTTTATAGACACGTCCTGTTTCGTTGGGTCGACACGACGCTACTTTCAGGCGAGATTTCCACATTTTGATTTCGCCACGGTAATGCCGTCGTAGCTCTTGTGGGAACCAGCAAAGCAAAACTCCATGGCCCCTGAATACAAAAGGGTGACAGACTTTTGATTCATGTCCTATCCCTATTCATCTCTTCAACCAAACAACACCTAAAATGTATCTTTTGACGATGAAAATTAAACTAAGTGTTTCCAATCAAAATGGGTTCTTTATTGTCTCTTATCTAATTTATTAAATTATAGTAAAAATTTTATTCATTTGACCAGACATTTTATGGCCCAGCTTTTACTAAAATATGTAAAAAGTGGATCTCTACCACCCCTTACGAGAGGCTAACTTCATGCACCCATGAAACGCCTACTTTCGTGACTGATTGAGATTTTGCTTAACCGTGTCGTCTATTAATTATGATATTGCCCTTGACTGGACTGTTACTAAAACTTATCACCTTAAACTCAGCCACCATTTATCGGATATGAGGATGGAATAATGCAATTATTGTATTACAAGTTTCCACAAAACGAAAGTGAGCTTGCTATATTTAACAAAATGTGTTTGCGTCAAATACAATATACATACAACAATCAAGTGCACGCTATTATAATAGCTACATCTACGGACATCCTAATCTTTTTTATCTTGGCCTCCCTCCTAGCACCGTGGCTGAGAGACATGCCACCACCATCTCAAATCTGCATAGAAGGCCATAGCTATTACAACTTTAGAGCATCTACCAGATCAACATTCATCTTCTGTCTAAGATGCTTTCGGATAAGATGGAAACTGCCACGAGACTATTCGCAACCGCCTCCCTGGACAACTTGCCAGAAATTGTGCATGCCCTGGCCTTCTACTGTGGGGATGTGAACGTCATGGCTTGTCGATCCTGTGTTGTTGTGGCATTCATTGATGTGCAGTATGTAGTTGTGCCCATACTTAAGGTATGCTACGGTGTTAAATGACCTATTCTCTGTGCAGTTCTCCAATAAAAATTTCATCGACACCACAAGAAACCGTTATATGACTGTTAACACAAAGGAACCAACGGGGGCATCCTTACGATGGTGCTTGTCTTTGATGCTGCCATTTGCTTGCCCTTCAACTCCACAATAAACTATGTGGTGGTACATTCAACCATGAGAGAAACGAAAGTGAGGACGTCCACCGGTCAGCCATGGGGGCCAAGCTAAACATGTGTTTTCTCACCTTATCATTTTGACATCTAGCAGAGCCAGGGGTAGTAACGGCCATGGCCCACGGGTCCTTTCAGTGTTTTTTGTACCTTTTCCAACCAAAGTCAATTTTTTTTTTCAAATTTGACATGACATTTTATGGCTCAGCTTATACTAAACCATGTAAAATTTGCCCTCCATCAAACCATACGAGACGCTAGATTCATGCACCACATGAAACATCTAGAGTTATTACTGATTTGAGATGTTACTTAACTGCATCATCTATTATGGCCCTACTCTTCACTGGATTTTTACTAAACCTTACCACCTAAAACTCAATCAGCAGTTATCAGATATGAGCATGGACCAATGCGTCAAATATCAACCACTGTATTACAAGTTTCCGTAAAAAAAATAGTGAGCTTGTTATATTAAACAAAAAATACTAGCGTCAAATATAATATACACACAACAATCAAGTGCACGACATTATAATGGCTGCATCTACGGGTGTCCTTATCCTCTTGATCATCGCCTTCTTCCAAGTAGGGTCACTGGGAGACGTGCCCCTGCCATCTCAAATTTGTATAGAAGACCGCGACTACTACAGCTTCAGAGCATGTACCAAAGCAACATTCATCTTTTGTCCAAGACATTTCCAGAGAAGATGGCAATTTCCACAAGCCTGTTCACAACTGCCTCGTTCAGCTACCTGCTGCACATTGTACATCCCCTAGCCTTCTGTCGTGAGTATGTGAACGTCACGACATGCCAATCAATGTGTAGCTGCGTTCTACAATGAAAATTTCTATGGCCTCCACAAGAAATAGTTATTTGATTGTCAACATGAAGGAACCAACGGAGGTATACTTATGATGGTGTATCTCTTGAATGCTGTCGTCCACTTGCTCTTCAACTCCACCTTAATTATGCAGTGCTACATTCAACCAATATAGAAAAGAAAGTGAGGATGTCCTCCGGCCAACCATGGGGGCCTAAGCCCTTCCCCCTCCGGCAAAAGAAAAAAAAAACATGCAGCACCTCCCAGACCCTCACGCATCTGATAATGCGGTACTGGCCGCGTTAGCTACTGAATTCCATATTTTCATAATAAACTATACGCTACAATCAATTATAGTGACAATGGCTATGTCTATAGGCCTCGATTGTCCTACCGATTGTCGAATGCAGCAATTTGCCTTCTGCAGTCACGTGTAGGCATACGCCACGCACCACATTCAAAACTTGTTTAGTTAAACATGTGCATTATCACCATGTTGTGTTGATATCTAGCAAAGCCAATAAGTCCATTGTGATGATCGGTTGATCAAGACTACAGATGTAGGAGTACTAAAGGGTCACGGCCCACAGGTCCTTTCATAGTGCTTTTCGGACCTTTTCCAACCAGTGTCAATATTTTTTTCAAATTTAACCTGACATTTTATGGTCCAACTCTTCACTAAAACATGTAAAAATTGGTCCACTACCACCCCTTACGAGACACTAAATTCGTTGTTTACTAAACCTTACCACCTATATAACTCACTCATTGTTTACCGGATATGACCATGGAACATTGTGATACACATCAGCTGTTGTATTACAAGTTTCTGCAAAACGATAGTGAGATTGCTATATTTAAATAAAAATACTTGCGTCAAATACAATATACACAGATCAATCAAGTGCACAATATTATAATGAATGCATCTACGGGTGTCCTCATCCTCTTGATCATCGCCTCTTTCCTAGCACAGTCATTGGGAGACGTGCCAACACCATCTCAAATCTACATAGAAGGCCACTACTACTTACAACCCCAGAGCATCTACCATAGCAACATTTATCTTTTGTCCAATACGCTTCGGGAGAAGATGGTAACTTCCACGAGACTGGTCGCGACCACCTCCATCGGCTACTTGCCGGGTGCATGTTCTCACCTTCTACCGTTGGGATGTGAACGTCACGGCCTACCGATCATATGTTGCCATGGCATTCATTGACACAGTAACTATGCTCGTACTTAAGGGATGGTGCGGTGTTAAATGACTTCTTCACTGTAGAGTTCTCTAACAAAAATTTTATTGGCACCACAAGAAACAGTTATGTTAGTGTTAGCACAGCGTCTTTACAATGGGTGCATGTCTTCAATGATATCGTCCATTTATTTTTCAACTCTATGACAAATTATGTGACACTGCATTCAACCTACAGAGGAATAAAAGTGAGCACATCCTTCAGCCAACCATGGGGGCCAACCCCCCCCCCCCCCCTCTCAAAAAAATGTGGCACCTCCCCACCCCTTACGTGTCTGATCCTGTGGTGTTGGCCACATCAACGGCTGAATTCTATATTTTTGTAAAAAGCTGTACACAACAATTACGGTGACAATAATTGTGTCTATGATGTATAAGTGTGACCACGATGTTACCTAGACCTTCATGATGAACGCGCTCGCCGCGCGTAGGTATGTCCATGATGCATTGTTGCTCTTCCGCAATATGCTTAGAGAGGACATCACGTCGGACCACGCCACAGTGTCCACCATTTTGAACATGCCTGGAGGTGGTGTCACGGAGCTCCATCTATTCATCAACTAGCTCGCCGCGCACAGGCGTGACCACGATGCAGTCATCTGCAACACTCTACTAGCGCGCACTGCGAGTGTCATAACTCTCTCCGTTTCAATGCCAGTAGCAACATAAACAGTTGTACTCTCTCCGTCCCATACTCAGTCATATTTTTTACTTTTTAAAATCGACATTTGACTATTTATTTTATTTAAAAAATTTACAAAAAAAAGACAAAGTTAAAGTACTTCTAATAATAAATAATTTTACAATAAAATAAATAATATTTTTACAAATTTTTTGAATAAAATGAATAATTAAATATAAACGTTTGAAAATCTAAAAAAAAAGTTATTTCGAGACAGAGAAAGTAGTATTTTGCACCAGCAACCTCCTGACTGAATCTCCGTGATCTAAAGCAGGCGTCAAAGAACGACGGGGGTGTGCGGTGCGAGGGCTCCCCCGCCGTCCAGTGTCCCCCCTCCAAAAAAAATGCACGACAGAAAACAAACGATCGTCATAAACACCCAAGCGATCATGCAGACACGTCCTGACCACTCATCCTTTCAACGCTCCTATTTTATTGGGTCGATACGACGCTGCTTTCAAGCGAGATTTCTACATTTTGATCACCAGCAAGAAAGCAAAACACCATGGGTTTATTGAAAACAAAAGGGTACTACTAGGATACTTGCAACACCAAGGAAAGACTTTTGATTCCCGACGAACGGGCTAACTCAGGGTCTGCCAGGTTGCTTGCTCTTGCTGCATTTTCATGGGAAAGAATGCAATCATGTGAACGAGATATACTAGAGCATATTCAGATGTACCAGATGCAAAAAAATCACAGATTTCTGTTCAGTAGGCACCCCTCTGACAATTTTTTATGCAAACAGTTGGAATTTATCAGAATTAACAACTTGCCTTTTCTGCAAACAATAGGTAACAACTTGCGAGAGGTCAGGACAAGTAGCTGACATCGTCATTATACAAGCTGTTAGTGGGCTAAGGGTTGAAATGCACAAGTTCAACACCATTTTTTTTAAGTGAAACAAGTCAACAGAGCCCGAATCTGTACATGAATGATCCTACCAAGTACCAACCATAATTGAACAAAACAAAAAAGATCCGCTCAACTAAAAAACTAACTAAACAACAGCACTAAAATCCGAAATCTGTCGATACCAGAGTAGAAGTATTGCACCGATCGATCCAAAGGCAGGCCACATCTGAGTGGAGCTAATAAAACTCTAATATCATATCTCGAACTCCACTCAGATCTTTTGTACCACAACTCATCCACTCTGCTACTCTGATGATCCCGAGCTATAGCTTTCATGTCCAGATGGACGATTTACAAAGCTTGGCCTCAAACTCATTTATTTCCAATCAACTTAAACCTCGTCTTCTCTGTCACTGGAACTTCAACCCAAAAAAAAAAACATCATCTACCACTATACTGTGAACGTGTCTCGTAATCTGGAGAGAAACCATGCTCACTCATGCTCCCCCTCGACAAGCTTTGCAGCCTCTGCCAGAACTTCCTCTTGCCTGTCACCAGAGGACCTGAGCTGGACTGCTTGCGGAAAGAACCTGTCTCAGCAGCTGGAGTGAACACAGGCGTCGAGCCAAATATCTCAGATAATAGAACCCTCTCCGCTTCAATGCCAGTTGCATCGTAAACTGTTGTAGTTTGCACCGGAAACTCCTGGCTGAATCTTCCCGATCCAAGGCAGTCATCACCCTCACTGCAGACGAGTTTCAAGGCCTGAACAACTTCACCCATACTGGGGCGGTGTGCCACTTCAGGTTGCACACACATTTGTGCTATAGCGGCTGCTTTTGCTACACTGTCCAGTGGTACACTAGGGCCAAGAAGCGGATCAACAGCTTGGCGTAGGTTCACCACATTTGTTAGAAGGGGGCGAGCCCATGCAACAAGGTTTTCTTGCCCTGCAGTCCGAGACATGTCCACAGGCTTCCTACCAGTGAGGAGCTCAAGCAATACAACTCCATAACTGTATACATCACTCTTGACTAGAAGATGCCCCGTCATGGCGTATTCTGGTGCCACATAGCTGAGGAAAGGAAAAACAATATCACATTTCTGTAAATAAAATAGAAGTTTCATCACAATGAAGGAGGATATGGTTTGTACCCGAATGTCCCCATGACACGAGTGGAAATGTGTTGGGTCCCTTCCCCCCTTGCTGTCCTAGCTAGTCCGAAATCCGACACTTTTGGTGTGAAATCATGCTCCAGCAGAATGTTGCTTGACTTGAAATCACGATGAATCACACAAGGACTTGAATCTTCATGTAGATATGCAAGAGCTCGTGCAGCCCCTAAGGCTATCTTCATACGGGCATTCCAATCAAGTGGGGCTGTCTCCCGGTCCGCTCCTAAGATAAGCATACAGGAAAACACAGAGAAGCATTACATTTATCAAATCAGTAAGTTCTACATGTTGATGTACTGTGGAATTAAAATATGCAGATACTTACCATGCAAATGGGATTCAACACTGCCATTTGGAATAAGCTCATATATTAGACACCGCGCATTCTCCTCTACGCAGATTCCTAACAACTTGACCAAATTCCGATGATGCAAACGCCCCAGCATCTCGACCTCAGCCAAGAACTCTCGCTCACCTTGGTCATCACATCTCTTCAGAACCTTTACTGCAACCCTCGTTCCATCTTCAAGTCTGCCCTGGTAAACGCATCCAAAGCCACCTTCGCCAAGTACCTTTGAATCATCAAAGCCGCCTGTGGCCTTGTCAATCTCAACAAATTTGAAAGTTTTTGCCTGTCTTGTGTATGTTGCAATGCTTGAGCCCAGTGAACCCGAGGGACCTGAAGGGGAACTATATCGACCAGCTAAGTGTGTGTGACCTGTCCCTGAAATCATTATAGATAATATCAGAAGGAGACTAGTATATGCTAAAAATCTACATATCAATGCAACTATAAAAAATAACCTATTAAATGAAAGTACTGCAAATTTTACTTTTCAGTGAAATTTCAAAAAAGCCAATCAGGAGGGCCCTGACAAATAGTAATATTTTTTGTTTTAACCGGTGAAAAATAACTGCTACTCTACCATGAATCAAGCAGCCAATGCAAATTACATAATGGTACAATGCAACTATAAAAAATAACCATGTACCTAGTTAGTAGTTACACTTACCAGATGACCTGGAAAATTTTGCAAGTACACTATGTTGAAATCTTTGAGACATGTTGCTCGAACCCCTAAATCCAAGTATCAGCAACCATGCTACTAGACAGCAAATAATCAATGCTATAACGGTAGACAAGACAGCGATAGCAACTAGGCTGCCATTCACTTTTTTTATGGGCCTTCTCACATCGACCCCGAGAGGTTTCATTGCCCTTGAATTTCTGCTCTTACCATCACCAGCACCTTGTGGTGCTGAAGGTGGTGAAGGAGGTAGCCCTGCAAAAACATTATATTGGGTAAAAACTAGTGACCAAGAATTTCATCATGTTCAGTGACAAGATAGTTCCATAATAGATCTAACAACATATTAACACATCAATCAGCAAGAAAATGACTAAACATAAAAGGAGTCAGGAGCACTAACAAGAATACATACCTGGATATACGACATAGAGAATCTCATAGTTCCCAAAGACGGATGGTTTTAAAGGAAGTTTTTTGCTCCACAAGCTTTCAAATGCTGAAAATGCTGTAGCGTTGTCGAACTTCGCTTGCATTGGCACTAGATCAACCAGAACCACCGTCTTGCCTGGATGATCATTGGCCACATTTGCACCCATTACACGGACCTGCTTCTGTGCCATGTTTACCCCAGAAGATACCTCCTCAGCGAAATCAGAGACCAGCGGAAAGAATGAATAAAGGTCAATACTTAGACGAATTGCAACTCTGATTGGTAGAACGCAATCACATGGGGCCCCCGAAGGTGGGTCTGTTAAAGGCTCTGGGCATGATAACGATTTGCAATCTGCATTTTACAGTCATCAGGTACGAAATTAATGATATCGTTTCCTCTAAACAATCAAATCAATAATATCACACATCAAGCAGATAATATTAGTGTAACATCCCGTAAATTTCAAATTAATAAAGCGGCGAATTATCCTAATTTCCGTTCCGATCAAAAATCAATTGTTCCAAATTTCGTTCTGTCTAATTCGGAATCCTTCTTTCTAAATTGTTCCGGTGCCGAAATAATTTAGTCCGCATTTTTTTTTGTTGGGACTAAAATTATTTTTCAAAAATTCCAAATTTATTTTCATATCCCTAGATAATTTCTCTAATTATTTCTCTCAGAATTATCCTCTCTCACCTACTTCCTATTTAATCTCTCCTATAAATACCCCTCTAACCCTATTCCTAATCCCTATCCCATTTTCTCTGTTTTCTTTCTTCCACCGCAAGTTGCCAGAGAGTTCCTGCTTCTACCGTCCTTGTTCCGCGCATCGCGATCCCCGCCGGATTCAAGCTCGCGCCGGTCGCTGCTCCCGTACCTGCGTCCTCCTCGATCCTCGCCACGTCTTCTGGGGGCCTGCCGCGTCGCCGCACCTGTCCTCACGCGGTCTCCCGAGGAGCTCCTGACGCCGTCCACTACCACGCGCCTGTCGAT